>WSYH01000404.1:109868-148877 GCA_036426205.1 Ascaphus truei
ATGACGTTATCCAATAACGGGCTCCTCCCCAGCCCCTTTTTGATCCCATCCTGTCGCGGTCCTCTCCCACTCCTCTCCCACTCCTCTCCCCTCTCCCACTCCTCTCCCCTCTCCCCTCCTCTCCCCTCTCCCCCCCACACTCCCCTCGTCTCTTGCCCCCCCCATACCTGGTACTCCCCTACCCTTGCCCCCTTCTCCCCTCTCCCTCCCTCCCCCCCCTCCATCACACTCCCCCCCCTCTCCCTCAACCCCACTCCCTCTGCCTATCCCCCCTCCCTCTCTCCCCCTCCTCCCCCCACCCCCCAAGCATCCTACCTTCCTGGAAAGGACGCCTCATAACAGTATCCCACCAGACATCGGGAGTGTGTAGCCTATCCCAAAAGGTTGGCACTACTTACCCTGGTGGTAAAGGATTGTGTAATGCAATATGTACTTTGAGTGTTTCATGCTATCTAAAATGAAAAACAACAGATGCATCAGGCGTAGGGATATCATATAGACAAAGAAAACCTGCAGTTGAATCTGAAACTTTTGATATCAGGCGTAGGGATATCATAGACAGCAGGAAACTAATCCAGAGAAAACTTGTAGTTAGATCTGAAACTTTTGACATAGGAATATCAGACAGAGAACCCTGCAGTCAAATCTGAAACCTTTGATATCAGGCGTAGGGATATCATATGTTGCAGAGAAACAAACTTTAGGGGAACTTGCAGGTAAACCTGAAACCTTAGAACCAATCATATGAAAAACTACAGATTGCAGGAAAAATCACAGTATGCAGTAACAAAATAATAAAAGCACTCTTGTCTCTTGAAATGAGAACCCTGTGAACAGCAGTTTTCCAACCAGTGATGCAGAGACAAGCCTATCCAGGAAATGAAAAGTCAGAGTCTAAAAAGGTGGCAACAGGTACTGCAAGGGTAAACCCAGGCACTGCACAAAAATAAAAATCTCAAAGAAAGCTGCATTAATTTCTTGCAGCAACAGTTCTAGTCTCAGAAAAAATGTTTTTTCGTTATGAACGCAATAATTCTTGCAGAACACTTAGCAGCAACAACAAAAAAAAACCTTCCCAACTGGGATCTCCAAAAAAGAAACTAAAGTACTTATCTTCAACCATGCGGATGTGGTCTGCTGCAGCAGGCAAGAAAGAGTGCAGGCAGAAGAAGAATTTGTTCCAGCGAGATCCAGAAGTGGCCTTTGCTTTCTGTCACGGGAGACTCCTGTGGCGGGTAGGATCTCGGTGGCCGGAACAGCACGAGCGTAGTAGGGGTCACAAGCAGGGGTCCGAGGCAGGCGGCAGGCAGCGAAGTCAGGTACAAGCAGAGGTCCGAGGCAGGCGGCAGGCAGCGAAGTCAGGTACAAGCAGAGGTCGGCAATGAGGAGACTGGAACAGGACAGGCGGGGCAGGACAGGGACTAAGAACAGGGAGCAGGGACTGAGATCGGGGATCAGGAATAACCAGGGACAAGCCAGATTACTAGCAAGGACCTTTACTGTGAGCAGACTACAATACAGGTACAGGTACAGGTACAGGAAACAGGTCAGGATCAAAGACAGGCATGAGCATACTGTAGGAGTCTGACTAGCAAGCAAAGGCAAAGGAAAAAGACAGGAAGCAGAGCTATAAGACAGAGAGAGGAGCAACAAGAAGACAGACAGACAGAGGAACCCACAGCCAACAGAAGGCAGCAGCACACCCAGTGGACAAAGAAGCTATGGCTAGGCAGGAGGTCTAGGCGAACCTGACACCAGGAGGCCTAACCGCCCATCCTTGGGGACAATACACCCTTCACCCACCTCCGCTACCCACAATTAAAAAATACACATAACAGACCCACTACCCACATCTTAGACCCCCAATAAACATTACCATATTTAATAAACATTAATACATAACCCGCCCACCCCTGTGCCCCCACATAAAAACATGATTTATTTTTTTACATATAAGATTAATACCCCAGGCCAACGGGGGTCCCCGGTGGGCCTGACAGGTGTCCGCAGGCCCTACAGTGCACCCTCTGATCCTCACTCTTCTGACTCCCACGCCTCCCGTCCATACCTCTAGCACTCACAAATATCAGATAAACAAATTAAACGACACACTCACAAAACACTTTCAAACTCAAAATAACACAAATGTGTAAACAAAAAAAAACACAAGACAAATCTCTCAAAATACACAAGACTGTAGCAACCCAAATCCTCCAAACGCCTAGCTCTGTCTGTCTCTCACTCACTCCCAACAACACAGAGAAAGATTACAAATAAATGCAGCATTTAAATAGGCCACTCGAGAAATTGTTTGTCTCGCGAGATTATCACCCAATGCCACAATAACATTTTTGAACACGCCACGCCATTTCCTAGTTCTCAGAGACGATCATCATGCCGCCGGCTACTCACCATTTTTAAAAACGATGCTATCACAGATATTTGGGGCTTTCTGCATACCGTCAGGTCCGCCAACAGAAATCTTGGGGCCCGACAAATGCAAGGAGCAGGGCCCCCCCCCTCCCCATGAAAGGAGCAGGGCCCCACCAATAGCACACCTACCATGATTATTTTTTCAGGGCGACTTTTATTTAAATGGCAGTTTTGTGAGCTCTATTTCACACTTCGCGAGCACCCCCATTTTACACCTCGTGAGAACCTTCTATTTCCCTCCCTTTTCCCATGTATCTCTCCCCTCCGTCTCACCTCTCACTCTCCCCATCCATCAATTCCTCCACTCTCCCTCAATCCCTGCCCCCACCTCACATGTCTCTCCCCTACTCCCTCTTTTCCTCAATCCATCTCCCCTCTCTCTCCTCTCTCCCTTCCATCAATTACACCACTCTCACTCAATTCCCTCCCCCACACATATTCCCCCCCCACAAAATATATACCAAAAAAAACCACCCCAATGCAAAAAACTTCCCACCCCAAAAGCATACAAAAAAAATCTGCAACCCCCAAATGTATACAACCCCCCCACCTCCCCAAATATATACAACCCCCCCAAATACATACAAAAAAACTCCACCTCCCCAATACATATAAAAAAGACCGCCAAGACATATTAAAAACAAAAAATACATTAAAAAAAACCAATGCATATATAAAAAGCCCCAATGCATATAAAACCCCTCCAACGCATACAGCTGCTGCGGCCATTATTCAAACACTTCACACGTTGTGTACATCGGAATACCGATGTCATGACGCGGGATGTCTTCCAACCTACCACCTTAAGACGCGAGTGCGGCGAGTGCAGAAAGTGGCATTTTAAAGTTCTGGTTTTTAAACACCTGAAATTGACACAGTAGCACAGTAGCACAGTAGCACAGTACTGTACACATTGCAATTCATTCATTTCATTGCACCCAAAGAAACAGAATCCATGAAATTCAAACAAAGCAATTGCGATAAGAGCGGATGTCTGGGGCGATTGGCCGCGTGGAGTACAGCAGAGCACACGAAATCGGCGACGTGATTTGTTCGTATAACGGCCGCTGCAGCTGTATAAAAAAAAACCAAGACATATAAAGAAGCCCCCACTCCCCCCAATACATATAAAAAGACCCCCACTTCCCCAATACATATAATAAAACCCCCACTCCCCCCAATACATATAAAAAGACCACCACTCCCCCCAATATATATAAAAAAAGACCCCACTCCCCCAATGCATATGAAAAGACTCCCGCTCCACCCACTACATATAACAAGACCCCCACTCCCCCAATACATATAAAAGACCCCCACTCCCCTAATACATATAAAAAGCTCCCCACTCCTCCCAATACATATAAAAAGACACCCACTCCCCCAATACATATACAAAGACCACCACTCCCCCCAATATATATACGAAGTACCCCACTCCCCCCAATACATATACAAAGACTCCACTCCCCCCAATACAAATACAAAGACTCCACTCCCCCCAATACATATATATAATAACCCCACTCCCCCCCCAATACATATAAAAAAGACAACAAGCAGGCTTGTATTTGCAGCTGTTCCCTCTTACTCATTATGACCCGCCGAGGCTTACCTTTGAAAAGGAGACAGTGTCTCAGTGATCATTCATTTTGAATTGCATTGAGTATCCATTCTCGCTGTATATGTTATATGTCTACCCCAATGATAACCTTTGGGACTGTTGTATACGGGAAGAAATTGGCAGGATATTAATGTTTAGACATAGGACACACTGTGAGAGATATTAGTATCTATCTGCCGCCCTAATATATACACTATACCCATTGAGGGTTATTGCTTACCTCACAGACATATACCACGCTATGCAATGTGACTATACTCCTTAAAGAGGCATACACCAGCTGATATAAATTCCGAATGATGTGTTCTAGGTATATGACTTCTGCACAAGTTTGATCACTGATGAAGAAAGACACCTGATTTAGGTTGATAACCTTCAAACCTAGAGAATCGTTGCTAATTTGAATACAAAGATTATCTTACAAATTTTGGATGTGTATAATGAGTTTATGTGGGTATTAGCTATTAAGGCATACCTTTTTGATGACAAACTCTTTATGCCACATTAGTATGGGGATTTTTAATAATGTATCTGTGTTTTTAATTTTCAATGTACAAGTAATAAAATTTTATTATTTTTGATTTCTCCGCTGATTCTGGGTCAACTGACCTGATCCGCAGTAATTCACTGCTGGGCTACTAAGTCCATTGATAGGTACTACATATGACATAGACTGCTTACAATAGGGGGACACTTTCTGATCTTTCTTTTGATCAACACCGTTACTATCATATCATTATCCTCCAGAGCACCTGTTATAAGCTTATTGTTAAAATATGGTGATTGCGGTTTCATTCACTTTATTTTGGAAAACATGTAATAACTAAGAACATTTTGCAACAAACATTACAAACAATGCAAAATAAACAAAAACGCAGCATATAAACAAAACATAATATCAATAAAAACACAAAACATAAAACATAGAAAATGATAAAACAACTCTCCCTAACAAATAACATATATATTTATCCTGATATTGAATATATCAAGGTACCCAACATAAACAAAAATACAATAAACAGAGTACAAATGTAAAACTAATTCATAAAATATATAACTATAATAATAATTGAACACATACCATTATAACAACCTATAATGTATAAGAAAACAGAAAAACCAATTTATATTCGGAAAACAATATAAAGGTTACCAGCAGGATAATTATGTTTCCCCACTAATAATTTGCATATTTTTGCTTCTACTGCAGTATGTGGTGTCTTTCCATAAAAGGGAAGAGAAAAAGAAAGGGTCCTTCTTGCACTGAAAAACTGCCCCTATAGAGCCTCATACACTAAAGGTTCGAAGTGGCCAATCCCACTGCAATCAGCCAACAACTGCCATTCACGTCAATTGAGTTATTGAATGCGACTCACATAGTCATGTACATGGTATGAATCTTCCCCCCCCCCCCCCCGCCCAAAACCTCTCACATTTGTAGATTACAAGTCTAAAAAATCTGATATGGCAACTAATTGAGATACTCCTGGCTGTGGTCCTTGCAAGGTTTCATTTGTTCAATGTTCCTAGTCATTTCTGGAAGAAAAGGAGCAAGATGGTGACTACTATCTTCCTAATTAGCTTTTTTAATCACCTTACCTCAGGCCTGTTGGACTAGTACTTCTATTCCAGATCAAAAGGGTTTAAAAGAAAGTGGATTGCTGCTACACTGTTATGAACTGATTGCCTGTGGACCATCCCCTGAGCTTTGATGAGATTAATATGGTAAAACACTCCTGTCCTTTGGTGTTAAGGTGAAAGGGACAAAGAAATTAGATATTTAAATAATTGCGCTTTGACTTCATCCCATATTCCATATGAATTCCCTTCTCACATTAACCTTTATAACTTGATATTCAGCAGAGCTCAGCACTGCTTCCAACAACTTGTTCAAAGACTGGTAAATGTGATCTTCTCAATGTACACGTATTAATATTGCTACTGTAGTGTTTATATCCCAGAATTTATTTTTCCAAAATATTTTGGTGTACATAAGATGCACATTGTATGGTAAGTGCAGATCCTGTGTATTTTGTTCTACAGGTACCATGGCGAGGTTTATATCCTTCATTACTGTCATTAGTCCTTTTGGGTCTACCAATGTAAATGTCTCAAATGAACATCTCTCTGAGCTGGTTCAATGAATCAGTTCTGCTGCTTAAACCACTTATTTCCTTTGCATGCGTTTGTCTTTCTTTATGAATATTTATTATGTATAATTGATATTAACTTAACATCATCTCCAGCTATGCTATATTTCTTATTCAGTTCTTTTTAAATCCGCTCAGAGCAAAATGCTGCTATTGGCAGATTTAAGTGTCTAATCATGAAATTCTGATTAAATGTATTTTGAATTTGTATCTTGCTTTTGTTAAGTTCTTATCACATGTCCACACTGTGGGCTCTATGCAGTAAGCGTTGATAAGGGTTTTTTCACCATTTTACAGCCAAAATTGGGTTTGAGATTCAGTAAGCGCCGATAAGTGCTTGATTTCGGCAGGTTTCGTAGCCGATAATTTTGTTATGGCCAGTCTGCTGCCGATAAGCCTGTTTTCGGCACTTATCGCCACTTTTTTAATTCGGCTGTATTCAAGTATCAAAATCAGCTTATCGGGGCTGATCGACACTAAGAAATTGAGACTTTATGGCCAATTTCTCCCGCCAACTAAAGTTGGCAAGTTGGAGGGGAGAACGATCGCTAAGGCTGCCGGAACGGCACTTAGAAAAAAAAAATCATCTGCACATCAATGGAGTCAATGGAGCGGGGACGTATAACATTATAGTACTGTTTACGTTCCATTGCTCACAATACAAATGTGATTAGCATTACAGTGTGGGGGGCATTCACTGCATTGTGTCACACCTGACGTGTATTATTTGGTTTACATTGTACTTTTATATGTTTTCATCATTTGCGTGTCACATTACTCATCATGTGATGATGTGTCAATGGAAAATCCTATACTCAACTCTTAAAGGAGAAGCTCACATCATATGACACATTTTACTGAACTGAGCGACAATTGTTTATATGATGTTACACATGTCACACATCTAACACATCCACCGTATATTCATGTTGCTTTACATTACACAATGCTTGTAATGTGTAACGCATCTTTAAACGTTCATGTACATCTTTCTTCTCATGTTTACATGTACTTTGGGTCCTCCCTTTTTTCATGACGTCAGTTATTGGACAGTCAATCACATTGCATGTTTACATTTTAAACGTTGCATTACAAGCACTTCAACCTAACTTATACACACATCTACACTAGTTAATCATTGTGACACCTTTCAAACTGATTCTATAGCAACTATCCTCATTACATAAATGTATGCATATGCACACGAGAATTCATTGTTGTGAACATGTGACAATAACATGGCTAATTAGACATGTTACAGCAAACTTTTTCCACGTCAATCTCAGGCTTTTTGTCTAATTACATGACTGACTGTTGCGTTCAGAAGTGTTACATGCATTGCACATTACACTAATAATTTTCAAACAATGTTTGTACAAAGCTTCACGTTACATCATTGTCAAATATCATGATTCCCTGCTGAATACACAGAACAAATACTTCTTATATCAAATGGAGACAGCTTGGGAGCCAAGTACTTTAATATGTTAATGTAACACCTTGCATTTTACTATGTCACCTGACATCATCACATACCTATTTAAAGGACGCCCATTACCTGCTCATTCACAGCTACTCATTTCAATATGTTGCGATTGTTTAGGAGACGTCGGAACATTCTTTTGCATGAGTGGCTTGCTGATCAAGAGAATGACATAGGGCAAGGGAGGGACAGAGCCAGGGACAGTGACAGTGACAGTCACGCGGATACGAAAGGGACAGGGAGAGGGACAGGGCGAGGGACAGGTAGAGGGATAGGAGATCTGAGCAGAACACAGAGGAGACAAGTTGTGCCTCGTCCGCGTGTGTACAGGGAGAGAACCCTGTTAGATGGGATGAGTGAGGAGGAGATAGTAAGTCGCTATCGTTTGAGTTCAGCAGCAATCTTATCTCTTTATGAAGAGATAAGGGGAGATTTAGATTTTTTGACAGCCAGAGGTCGTGCAGTCCCTGGGCTTGTTAAAATGCTGTGCTCATTACATTATCTTGCTTCCTCGTCATTCCAGACAACAGTGGGCATAGTGGGCGGGGTCTCGCAATCTACATTCTCGCGGGCCTTTACCCAGTTTCTCTATGCACTCAATAAACGCGCTAGGAATTATATTCATTTTCCTACAGAGGCGACAGAGTGGCTGGAAGTCAGGAATGGCTTTTATAACATAGCAGGGATACCATGTGTGCTGGGTGCAATCGATTGCACCCATGTTGCTTTGATTGCACCTAGTCAGAGTGAGCATGTTTACCGCAACCGTAAGCACTACCATTCACTGAATGTCCAGGTGGTATGTGATGCCACGATGAGGATAATGCATGTGGTACCCAAATTCCCTGGTTCCAGTCACGATTCCTCTATCCTGAGGAACTCTTCAGTCTTCAATGCTTTCGAAGAAGGACATTTTGGACATGGTTGGCTGCTGGGTGAGTACATATTTGGATGTTGTAACACCAAACACATTTTTGTTTAGGAATCATTTCATTGTAGAATCTTATCACTAATGTAAGCTTATGTGTGCTCCATTGATTATAGGTGACTCAGGATACGGAATGAGGCTCTGGCTCTTGACTCCGGTGCTAAACCCTCAAACTGAAGCAGAGGAGAGGTACAATGCAGCCCATATATCTACGCGATCTGTTATAGAGAGGACATTTGGCCTTCTCAAGACCAGATTTAGGTGTCTCGACAGAACTGTGGGGCTCTTCTATGCAAGCCTCAAAAAGTGTCTGATATTATCATTGCCTGTTGCATTTTGCACAATGTGGCACTCACACATAATGTACAATCAGACCTAGCTGAGGCTTTGGTAGAGGAGCATCCCACCCATGTAGCTGCTGAAAATGAATAAACAGCCAGTGGTGGCCACACACGCCAGAATCTCATAAATTCCTTTTTTTCTTGTAAGTAAAAACATATATTTTCATAGTACTACTTTTATATATTAATTATGTAATATTAACACTAATTGTTTTTTACATAACCTTCTGTTAGGACACAGATGAATATGGGTTGCACACCTTTCTCTTCTCTGCTGTGTGCACAAAGGCATTTGGCACCGGTATGTTATTGTTGCACAGGTTATATAATCCTTCTTCGATTGTAAATTAGTTGTGTGTATGTGAATACAACTGGTGTAACAAATGAGTAATTGCTTAGCATTGTGTTGGTGATGATGCTAACACAATACACATAGTATGGCCATAGTCATTCATTCTTGCAGTATGCTTACATACAATGTTATTGTTACAGTGTAACATGCGCATCCATATGATGTGTACACCAGGCTGCTTTTCATTTGTTATGTGATAAAATATACATGGTGTTTCACATTTAACACCAAATACACACTTTGCTGTGTTGCTTACGTTAGTGAAGATGTCATGTACATGTTTGAAATTTATATATTGTTCCATTGTATTATAGGTATATCTCCTCTATGACTGATCATGGTATGTATATGAACTGACATCTGTCATAAGATGTGCCTAACTCAATAGACGTTTAATTATACGATGTTAAAACCCAAAATATTGCTACACGTTAAATTTTACATACATGTAGTTTCTGAATCATGTACATGCGTTTACCTACTATTGAGGTTTCATGAGCATTGTATTAGAAAATGATTAGTGCCATTACATCACATTTAATGTATGTTCCCTTAAAAATTTCATTAATCTAATATAGAGGTGGGTGGAGAGAACGGGATAAATGCTGATCCTTACGGGAGATGATTAATCACGGATGCAATTGACTGATCATAACAGTCCATGCATGAATGCCTGTAATCACACCAATGCTTTGTACATCTTATATGTTGCAATGTATGTTATTAGTAATGCTGTACATTATTAGTAAAGATTACTTTAGCATTCTCACATGTGTATGTATAAGTCACACATCTGTGTTGATGTGACCTACATGTAACAAGTGTCAAACTGTTAACATAAACCCAGTAGTGTCTCAAATTTTAGTGTAATTTTGCATTATTAATTTCACCCAATGAAAATGTTGTTAATATAGTTGTCATGTAATTCATGTCACTTCATCATTATTATGATTATCATTCACAAGTAGTCTCAACATATGAACGTCAATCACGTGCACATTTGCATAGGCACACTTTTCAATACAACTGTTTGTGTCTGTATCAATTTGTGTATGATGCATGTATAACACCGTCAAATGATAACATCAGCTTTATTATGGTAGCTTATATCATCATATTCACTTTACTATGTATGTGTTGAACGTTTAATAAACACAGAAAACTACAGTTAGTTTGCAACAAGAAATATACACATAAACGTAATTGTTTACATGATGTTGACCTAATATTCATAACTGCATGCATTGTAGTTGACCATTACATCTTGCCAATAACATTCTTTGCAGCAGTCCCAAACCATTTTAACAACATTCCCATGTAACAAGAGAATTTTTACATTAAATGGCTAGTTGGTTGTAAGTCTCCTTTACATAGTTTCTACATTTATACGTTCCATTACACAATATACTACACAAATGTTTGTTCAGAGTGGGAATGGTTGTTATATATAAAACAGACCATGCCATATAATGTTAGTACTAAATAAAGAACACACATTCAATTTTCTAACTGCACTGTTTAGCAACATCATTATGTTAATTATGTGCTTATGCAATATAGGCATAATTGGATCACATTTTGTATTGTTATTTAATATGCGCGGCAAGCAATATCTAAATAGTTCCATATGTAGTATATTAGTCGGTCGCTCCTCCTCACAATCATCTCATATAACGTTAGACTCTTCTGAAATGATACATTGATCCCATTGAATCTTCACCGACATCTCTGAAAAACAGCAAACACATAATGGTCAAAGATAGCACCTTAATATATGTGTAGCCGTGACAACGCGTTACACATCTCTATATGATTGTGCATATCCACGCGTTAATCACTTATATGTTAGAACTACAAGGTTACAAGTAAACATCATTATTGATCATTTTGTTAATTGTGTTGCACGCATAACTATGTATATCAACTGTCCGTTGGCTGTATACATAAAAATGTGCGCGCACATCTTACTGTGCGCACGCACTTCACGATTGGGTCGACTAAGTGTTAGCGCATGCGCAAAACAATGCGTACGTTGTGCGTTCAATACATGTTGTAAATACCATTAACCATATAATATTTATTTCAAATCCAATGAAGGCGAAACTACATTCGTTATAAACGCGTACTTCTATAATCTTTTTAAACAGACGTGTGTGGACGGAAACAACGGCCGATCACACAATGCGCGAATCCAATATGTGTGACGTCATGTTAAGGCAGCGTGAAGTGCACGCAAACACTCCTCCCACAGAATTAACATTGGGCTTACGCACACTGCACGCCCACAAACACAGACGCGCAAGCATGACACAGTGCAGTGACCGTAACTATAACAAACCAACACAGCCAATAGGCTTTGACGCGCGCACGTCGGTTGGGGGCGGGCCTTACATCCGTAATCCTTTTTAAGGACGCCTTGGCACATGACAAGGGTCCCACGTCATATGTGGCCGACCCGGTTTTTTTATAGATGTTGCATGATAAAGAAACAGGTGTGTGTTACAGTTATGGTAACATGTTGCTATTATATGTTTTAAAAGATAGGAAAGTAGGAATATGTATTGCGTGACCAATGTGTACTAATGTTTCTGGTTCTAGTATATTGTAATAGGAAACAATGTGTTTGTGACCGCTACATGTTATGCAGTCTGCAATGTAACGCTGTATCCATGCATTTACACTAAAAATGGTGGATAGACAAAAGTTAAAAATTTTAACGGTGAGTCAACGCATAACGATTGTTATATTTACCATTCTTCTAGAAGTAACACTTCGTCTGGCTGCAACTGCTCGCTCCAGAAAGACAATGCATTTGCATCCATGCTTGAGCCAACCGCTGAATCCAGTATGACACACATCTCCATGAGGCGCTCATAGGAATCGGCACTGCCTTCTTCAAACAATTGGTCCGGAGGTACGTTCATTTCTTCGTGTAGCCATTCGAATGCGTTTGCAGCAGAAAGGCTTTGTAAAACATCATAGCAGTTATGTTCTTGTAGCATGTGTGTTTCAGGAATGGAGGGTGCAGATATTGCAGCAGGTATCGATTCATACGGAACAGTAGTAGCGGATCCATTGCTATTATTAGGAATAAATATGCTATTTATCAGAAGATATGTGCCATGTTCCATGGTGATTTTAAATTGCGGTGCAATCTGCCAAAATCCATACCTTTCATGTAGGTTATCCTGCACACGTTCAAAACATTCATTTGTTGATAAAGTGAATCTTACAGAGGATTTAAAATTTCCAGAATGGCCAGGGTCTTGGTAATAAGGATATTTAGTTCGTATCAAATCATAGATCTGGCCCACGTTGGCTTTGTTTTCTTGAGTTGATATGATCGCCTCCGCAATCATTACTTTATACGCTTTGTGTGGATGACTGTTGAGAATTAGATCCTCAGCCATTGCAGCGTCTCAAATAATGTGAGTGGAGTTGCACGTTCTCTCTTGAGAATGTGAAACGAGGTAAATGTTATCTGTTTTGTGGGTTTCTACTCAAGGCCAAAATAAAAGTTACATGTTTCACTCCTTTTTGCAAACACCAATTCCATTGTGTAGAAATAATTGGCAGACATTTGTGGTTTCTGATTGCCATTTCACTGTGAAAGTCAAATTAAGGTTTTTTTATCTACATTCTCAAAACAAGTGTCTGATTTTCATTAAATAACAATGTGGGTGAGTACAAAAACAGTGTTGGCATTATGAAAATAGTGCATACACAGACATATAATGAGATATACACACAGCTGCTAATGTTTTTTGTGTATGCTTTTTTCCTACATTTCCCCGTGGATCTTTCTGTCTGGTTAACTCCCTGTCTGTGTCACAGATTTTAACTATGTGTGTATATGTAGAGAGATATATATATATATATATATATATATATATATATATATATATATATAATGCATCAGGCGTAGGGATATCATATAGACAAAGAAAACCTGCAGTTGAATCTGAAACTTTTGATATCAGGCATAGAAATATCATAGACAGCAGGAAACTAATCCAGAGAAAACTTGTAGTTAGATCTGAAACTTTTGACATAGGAATATCAGACAGAGAACCCTGCAGTCAAATCTAAAACCTTTGATATCAGGCGTAGGGATATCATATGTTGCAGAGAAACAAACTTTAGGGGAACTTGCAGGTAAACCTGAAACCTTAGAACCAATCATATGAAAAACTACAGATTGCAGGAAAAATCACAGTATGCAGTAACAAAATAATAAAAGCACTCTTGTCTCTTGAAATGAGAACCCTGTGAACAGCAGTATTCCAACCAGTGATGCAGAGACAAGCCTATCCAGGAAATGAAAAGTCAGAGTCTAAAAAGGTGGCAACAGATACTGCAAGGGTAAACCCAGGCACTGCACAAAAATAAAAATCTCAAAGAAAGCTGCATTAATTTCTTGCAGCAACAGTTCTAGTCTCAGAAAAAATGTTTTTTCGTTATGAACGCAATAATTCTTGCAGAACACTTAGCAGCAACAAAAAAAAAAAACCTTCCCAACTGGGATCTCCAAAAAAGAAACTAAAGTACTTATCTTCAACCATGCGGATGTGGTCTGCTGCAGCAGGCAGGAAAGGGTGCAGGCAGAAGAAGAATCTGTTCCAGCGAGATCCAGAAGTGGCCTTTGCTTTCTGTCGCGGGAGACTCCTGTGGCGGGTAGGATCTCGGTGGCAGGAACAGCACGAGCGTAGTAGGGGTCACAAGCAGGGGTCCGAGGCAGGCGGCAGGTAGCGAAGTCAGGTACAAGCAGAGGTCGGCAACGAGGAGACTGGAACAGGACAGGCGGGGCAGGACAGGGACTAAGAACAGGGAGCAGGGACTGAGACCGGGGAGCAGGAATAACCAGGGACAAGCCAGATTACTAGCAAGGACCTTTACTGTGAGCAGACTACAATACAGGTACAGGTACAGGAAACAGGTCAGGATCAAAGACAGGCATGAGCATACTGAAGGAGTCTGACTAGCAAGCAAAGGCAAAGGAAAAAGACAGGAAGCAGAGCTATAAGACAGAGAGAGGAGCAACAAGAAGACAGACAGACAGAGGAACCCAGAGCCAACAGAAGGCAGCAGCACACCCAGTGGACAAAGAAGCTATGGCTAGGCAGGAGGTCTAGGCGAACCTGACATTACTCCCCCCTCTCGAGAGCGTTCTCCGGACGATCCTCCAGGGTCTTCCCGGAGGCCTTGATGGAAAGGTGACTCAAGGTGACCCACCTCTGGTGGTTTGTCAGTGGGCAGAGGGTACTCCACAGGTACATTGGGTGCTGCAAGGAACCTCCGAATGGGTGCGTTCAACCCAAAAGCAGGGGCAGAGACATCAGGAACGTGGGCAGAGACGGGTGCAGCCTTTCTACGTGAGTCAGTGGTGACACAGAGTTCACTCTTCGTGGTCTCTTTTTGTGACCAATATATCTCTTTATCCATAATCATTAGTGTTTCTCTTAATACTCTGATTTCGTCTTTGAGTTTCTGCTCCTTCAATCTCCAGTAAGCTCTATGCACCTCTCGGCTCAAGTCTTTCTCAGGCCCCGGCGAGTGACGATTGGACTCCAAGAGCAAAACTCGCAGGTCATTTAAATTTCTCTCTTTCTTGAGCACATCTTGACTGATCATGACAAACTGTCCAGAGGAATCGTGGGATTTCCTAGAAAGAGCTTCTAGTTCCACGTCCAGCTTCTTATTGTCCTGCTGGTGGATCCCATAGGCTGAGCCTGAGTTTCCAGTGATCTGAGACTTCTCCGAGCTGCTTCTCATGGCTTCCATTAGTTTCTCCACTTGGTGACCCTGATCCAAAGCAATTCGGAGGGCGTCTTTAGTGCTAACCAAGCGATGCTGTAACCGTAGAACTTCTGACGCAGTGGAAGGGTCTATTAGGGAGTAGCGCCTCTGATCTGATACCGATCTCTCTTTATCCTCCTTTTTGGCAAGCTGAGTCTTGAGCTCAGCGATCTGTGCCTGCAGCGCTGTGAGCTGCTGAGATGTGAGTTCAGCTGCTAGCTTTAGCTCTTCCTCCAGCGAGGCTCTGGTCATGCTCAGTGTGACCTTCAGCTCCTCATGCTGTTCTTTGGGGACACACTGGGTACTCAAATACTCTTCCAACATCTTTATCTTGTAGGCAGTCTGGAAACTTTCTTCCTGCAGAACTCGCTGCTTTTCTTCAGCATTCACCCATTTCTCCTTCGTGTCCTGCAGATGTGCACGCAGTTCTTGCAGCTGACTCTGCAGCATATTTTCTGTTTGTGTGCACCGCTCCAGGGAGACACGTTCTTCTTGCAGCATTCTCTCTGCATTCTGCAGTGCTGTCTGCACATCCAACTTTTCCTGGGCCAACTTCTTCTTCTCCTCTCCTAATTCATGGAGTTTCTTATCTCCTTCACTGACCTGGACACAGAGATTCTTGTACTCTTGGGTTACAGTTTCAAACCTATTTTTTAATTCTTCGGAGGCGTCTCTCATAGAACGTATCTCTGTTTTGAAGTAGCATCTCTCCTCCTGAACGACTTCCATCTCTTTTTTGAAGTAGCAAATCTCCTCATGGGAGACTTTAAGCTCTGTATTAAGCCTGTCAATTTCCTTCATAGAGATTTCCAGGAATTCGTTACTCTTAGAAGCGAGGCGCCGATTCTCAGCAGCATCAGCATATGCCTTCTCCAGCTCACCTGACATGACATCCAGGTCACTCTCCAACTGGTGTTTTTCTTTTTCCTGGAGAACACACTTAGCAATTGCTGAGGATAGACCGCTCTGTAGTGCAGCCTTAGCTTCTTGCGCTTTATCTAAACGTCCACGAAGACAATCAATCTCTTTTCGTGCAGCTTGAAGCGTCTGAGTAGGAGCATCTTTCTTCTCTTCCACTATTCTTGGGATACGTCTGTGAGTTGCCTTAAGCTGCAGCATATCTCCTTCATCAAATGCAGACTCTGAGGTTAAATTTTCATTCTTAATTCCTTCTGCAACTTCCACAGTAATGCCTCCCTTCTTTTTCTTCTTCCTTACTTTGAGAAGTTCTGAAGAATCAGTGGTACTGTGTTCACATTCACTGCTCAAGACTGTTTGAGTGGGAGCCATAATTAAACCACACTTCCCAAGAAACCAGTAAAGAGGAAATGTGTTTTTAAAACAGAAGCATTAGAATGAACAACAGGAATATTAGACACAGAGAGACACAAGATAGGAGAGCTGACCCTTTGAGAATTCAACATCAGTCACAGAGATTATAAATGCAAGGAAAAAACATAGACAGAGAAACCTGCAGTTATATCTGAATCTTTTAGACATTAGGCGTAGGGATATCATACAGACAGAGAAAACCTGCAGTAACATCTAAATCCTTATGCATCAGGCGTAGGGATATCATATAGACAAAGAAAACCTGAGTTACATCTAAATCTTTATGCATCAGGCGTAGGGATATCATATAGATGGACAAAGAAGCTATGGCTAGGCAGGAGGTCTAGGCGAACCTGACAAGCCGCCTAAAACATTTCAGCAAGCGTATCCGTTGAGCTACTTCTCTTCGTTTAGTAGCAAACGCAGAGGGCGTATCCGTTGAGCTACTTCTCTTCGTTTAGTAGCAAACGCAGAGGGGTTGCCATTCTGATTCGTCAGGGCACCCCATTTAATCTAGCAAAAATCCAGGCCGATCCAGAGGGTAGATTTATTGTGGTATACGGCTCACTTTCAGGCTCGGCAATCGCCCTTATTAACCTATACGCCCCAAACAAGAACCAGACAGAATTCTTAAAAAAAGTTCTGGAAGAAATTGACCCACAGTACCTATCCTCGCTACTCATCGCAGGGGACCTAAACATGGCTCTTAACCCAAAAGAAGACAAATCGAGCCTCCCAGGGCGACAACATTCTACTCAGTCACAAAGACTGGGGAAAAAATTTAAAGACATTATGGGGGACTTTTCTCTTTTGGACATTTGGAGAACACAACATCAGGGGCAAAGAGATTACACCTTTTACTCGGCACCTCACCAGACCTATTCCCGTATCGATTATTTCCTTGCTACCAAGAACATCCTAGAAGCCACCACACACACAGATATCGGCCCAATCACGTGGTCAGATCATGCTCCCATCACCATGACCCTATCCATTCCATTTGTGAAAACTATTTTGTATTGCTGGAGACTTAACGATTCCTTACTGAATCACTCTGGGACAGTTCTAGACCTCAAATAATCCCTTAAGGAATACTTTCGCATAAATGCAGGGTCCGTCTCATCTCCAGCAAGCCTGTGGGAAGCCCATAAGGCGACAATCCGAGGAAATCTCATCTCGATTGCCTCCCACCGGAAAAAAATAAACTCAAACTAACCAAGGAGCTTACTGACAAAATAATCAGCTTAGAGCAGCAGCATAAAATTAACCCCTCCCGTAGAATTTATAAACAGCTGACAACTGCCAGAAGCGAGTTAAAAATTATTCAATTGGATAACGTAGAAAAAGCTCTCAAATGGACGGGTCAGAGGTATTATGATAAAGGGAACAAGGCCGATAGACTTCTCGCTAGCAAGTTAAGAGGTATACAAAAAAGATCGCAAATAACGGCGATCCGGAGTGGCTCTGGTGAGCTTTTATATAACGGAAAAAAAATAGCAGAGGAATTTACCAAATTTTATACCAAACTATATAACCCAAGGGCCAACTCTGCTAACCCAGGTTTAAAGGATCATACCGCAACCACTGACTACCTAGCGGATTGCGATCTTCCCTCACTAACAGAGGAAGAAAATCTTATCTTAAACGCCACAATTACAGCTGAAGAACTAGAAAGGGCTGTCAAGGCTTCAAAAATCTCCAAAACGCCGGGCCCTGATGGTTTTACTAATGCTATAAGAAATTTCTCCCCATCCTGTCCACCCATCTATTAAGCTTGTTCAACTCATTCTTAGAAGGGAGTCCCATCCCGTCCTCAATGTCGTCCGCCAATCTGGCTATAATACTCAAAGACGTGAAGGACCCCACCCAATGCGGAAGTTATAGACCAATCTCACTGTTGAACAATGATCTAAAATTATATAGTAAGATCTTGGCGAACAGACTTAATCCTATCCTCCCGAGACTAATACATATGGATCAGGTCGGTTTTGTCCTGGGCCGTCAGGCCTCAGACAATACCCATAAAATCATTAACCTAGTTGACCATGCCCACCTCTCAGGAGCAAAGGCGATGCTGTTAAGCCTAGACGCGGAGAAGGCATTTGACAGAATTGACTGGCTATTTCTAGAACACGCACTGACAAAATTTGGGTTCAAAGATTCGTTCATGAAGGGGGTTCAGGCACTATACCGAAACCCGTCAGCCTCAATAAGACTTTCAGGTGGAGGCCCCGAACGATTCCAAATCCGCAATGGAACCCGGCAAGGATGCCCCCTCTCCCCTCTTCTTTTCGCCCTCAATTCTGATTCGTCAGGGCACCCCATTTAATCTAGCAAAAATCCAGGCCGATCCAGAGGGTAGATTTATTGTGGTATACGGCTCACTTTCAGGCTCGGCAATCGCCCTTATTAACCTATACGCCCCAAACAAGAACCAGACAGAATTCTTAAAAAAAGTTCTGGAAGAAATTGACCCACAGTACCTATCCTCGCTACTCATCGCAGGGGACCTAAACATGGCTCTTAACCCAAAAGAAGACAAATCGAGCCTCCCAGGGCGACAACATTCTACTCAGTCACAAAGACTGGGGAAAAAATTTAAAGACATTATGGGGGACTTTTCTCTTTTGGACATTTGGAGAACACAACATCAGGGGCAAAGAGATTACACCTTTTACTCGGCACCTCACCAGACCTATTCCCGTATCGATTATTTCCTTGCTACCAAGAACATCCTAGAAGCCACCACACACACAGATATCGGCCCAATCACGTGGTCAGATCATGCTCCCATCACCATGACCCTATCCATTCCATTTGTGAAAACTATTTTGTATTGCTGGAGACTTAACGATTCCTTACTGAATCACTCTGGGACAGTTCTAGACCTCAAAAAATCCCTTAAGGAATACTTTCGCATAAATGCAGGGTCCGTCTCATCTCCAGCAAGCCTGTGGGAAGCCCATAAGGCGACAATCCGAGGAAATCTCATCTCGATTGCCTCCCACCGGAAAAAACTAAACTCAAACTAACCAAGGAGCTTACTGACAAAATAATCAGCTTAGAGCAGCAGCATAAAATTAACCCCTCCCGTAGAATTTATAAACAGCTGACAACTGCCAGAAGCGAGTTAAAAATTATTCAATTGGATAACGTAGAAAAAGCTCTCAAATGGACGGGTCAGAGGTATTATGATATAGGGAACAAGGCCGATAGACTTCTCGCTAGCAAGTTAAGAGGTATACAAAAAAGATCGCAAATAACGGCGATCCGGAGTGGCTCTGGTGAGCTTTTATATAACGAAAAAAAAATAGCAGAGGAATTTACCAAATTTTATACCAAACTATATAACCCAAGGGCCAACTCTGCTAACCCAGGTTTAAAGGATCATACCGCAACCACTGACTACCTAGCGGATTGCGATCTTCCCTCACTAACAGAGGAAGAAAATCTTATCTTAAACGCCACAATTACAGCTGAAGAACTAGAAAGGGCTGTCAAGGCTTCAAAAATCTCCAAAACGCCGGGCCCTGATGGTTTTACTAATGCTATAAGAAATTTCTCCCCATCCGTCCACCCATCTATTAAGCTTGTTCAACTCATTCTTAGAAGGGAGTCCCATCCCGTCCTCAATGTCGTCCGCCAATCTGGCTATAATACTCAAAGACGTGAAGGACCCCACCCAATGCGGAAGTTATAGACCAATCTCACTGTTGAACAATGATCTAAAATTATATAGTAAGATCTTGGCGAACAGACTTAATCCTATCCTCCCGAGACTAATACATATGGATCAGGTCGGTTTTGTCCTGGGCCGTCAGGCCTCAGACAATACCCATAAAATCATTAACCTAGTTGACCATGCCCACCTCTCAGGAGCAAAGGCGATGCTGTTAAGCCTAGACGCGGAGAAGGCATTTGACAGAATTGACTGGCTATTTCTAGAACACGCACTGACAAAATTTGGGTTCAAAGATTCGTTCATGAAGGGGGTTCAGGCACTATACCGAAACCCGTCAACCTCAATAAGACTTTCAGGTGGAGGCCCCGAACGATTCCAAATCCGCAATGGAACCCGGCAAGGATGCCCCCTCTCCCCTCTTCTTTTCGCCCTCACGATCGAATCACTGGCGACTAGAATAAGACAAAACCCAAATATTCAGGGTCTCTCCCTCGATCAGGAACAATACAAAATTTCCCTTTTCGCTGATGATATCATCCTAACTCTGACTAACCCCCTAACTTCCCTCCCTAACCTTCAGATAGAACTGACGGAGTTTGGGAAGGTATCAGGATATAAAATAAACAGCGACAAATCTGAGGCCCTAAATCTTAGCCTCCCAGATCCCGTGGTCAAACTCCTTAAACTAAATTTTAGCTATAGATGGTGCCCTTCGCACATTAAGTATCTGGGAATTAATGTGTCAAGGTACTACCGGGATCTATACCGGGTTAACTACCCGAAGTTATGGGTCAAGATCAAAAAGGATCTAGATCAGTGGGAAGGTTACCAGATCTCGTGGTTCGGGAGGATGATCTCCGCAAAAATGAATATACTCCCAAGAATGTTATACTTTTTTCAGACACTCCCGATCCACGTTCCGGCCACTGATCTAAAATACATACAGAACAGATTGCTCCACTTCATTTGGCAGGGCAAGAGGCCCAGAGTAGCCAGATCGGTCCTGATGGCCGCGAGATCCAGGGGGGGACTGGGGGTACCAGATTTATATAAATACTACCTAGCTGCCCAGCTCAAGCAGGTAGTAATGTGGAACTCAGACCCGACCCGTTGTTGCTGGGTAAAAATAGAGACTCAATATGCCAAGATGCCTTCCTTGCAAGCCTACCTCTGGAGCCTGGACAGAGGAGAGGGGCAAAAATATAATCTTGCACTGCAGGCCTCACGACTCACGTGGGACGTCTGGAATAGATGCAAAATCAAATATGATCTCTCCTCAACTAGTTCTCAACTGACCCCTATCTTTAATAACCCGAGATTCCCTCTGGGATGCGGATCTAAACTGTTCGTCCAATTCAACACACGGGGTATAGAGGCGATTGCTGATCTTTTGAGCCTAGGGAAGCTCCTGACCTATCAAGAACTGAGGACTAAATATAAAATTCGAGAATTGGACATATTCAAATATCTACAAATCAGAAATTTTGTACGGACCACCTGTCCTCTTCCAGAATACCCCACTCTCACTAAGTTCGAGCACCTCTGTGAGGTTAAGACTCACCAGAAGGGTCTAATATCAGATATATACAATGTACTAGAGCACTCAACGACTCCCAAACAGCATGATTACATGCTTAGATGGTCAGCAGATCTGAGTATGAATATAGAAAGAGAGACTTGGGAAGAAATCTGGCAGGCAGCCTCAGAAACTTCCCTATGTACTACAATCAAGGAAAATATTTACAAGATTATGTTTGGCTGGTATCTTACCCCAGCACGATTAAACCAGATCTACCCTCTGGCATCAGACCAATGTTGGAGAGGCTGTGGTAATAGAGGGGACATGGTCCACATCTGGTGGTCCTGTCCAGAAATTGTGAAATACTGGACCAAGGTCCACATTTTGATAAAAGAGGTCACCGACCTAGAAATTCCTATTGAACCACTGACCTACCTATTGGCTGCGCCAATGCCGGACATTGTCCGGCCCACCAGGAAATTAATCTCCTTCATCCTTACCGCGGATAGATGCTGCATTGCGGCCTCCTGGAGGAAAACGACCACGCCAGCACAGGCCTTTTATTGAACAGTGTATACATTCAAACAATCTATGTTTGAGGAAACAAAAAAAGGGTTGGTTCAGGTGAGCTTTGACTCAACAAAACTCGCATAGCTAGCATATATGACTATAGTACCGGTGCGCTAACCGATTACGCCACTGTGCAGTTCCTGTAAATCCGTTCTTTTCTTTGCCACCAATTTGCCTCCAAACTCTGCTCTTTATTCTACTGACATCCAAGTAGATCATTTTCCCCCATTTTTAAACTTCCTTTTTAACCCCTTTTTCTTTTTTTCTGCCTCAGATCTGTTTCATACTGTACATTGAATTGTGGTTAACAAAAAGTATTTCTCGTCATTTTTTTCAAAAACCCAATAGAAGCAACATTTTACAAAGATAAGTTGTCTTTAAACAATGTGTACAACAAGTCTGTATTTCTACTTTATGAAAAAATGTTCTCCATGTTATTTAGTTCATATTGGTCCCATCATTCATTAGTGAGTGTTACCCTATCCGCTCAAGAGCATCTGTGTGACTGTATTAGACTACCAGCTATGTTAGTCATGGCCGAGGTGGTTAAGTGCGAGGATTAGAATCCCTGGGGGTCCCGCTCAGGTTCAATCCTGCTGACCTACGTTACCTATTCTCAGTGGAAGCGTTGTTTTTAAAACTCACTTGCAACTTTGCATTTTGTTTGTATCTGCTTGGCAAAGCAATCTTTACTTACTGGATTAGTGGCACACTAAGAAGAAAACACACTCTGACTTCTCAAACATTTCCCAGTTAATACTTTAGGGTGTCGCTGCTGTAAACATTAATAGAACTCCATTCAATAAATGCCAATTGTCTTCTTTGATCAAGTATCTCTAGCTCAACATAGTTGAAGAGTGTCATTTGTGGTGCATATCTTTGACAAAACACATAAAATAGAGGGAAACGCTTCCCCTACAGAAATAACTTAAGGTGACACAAGGATAATGAGCACTTAGTGTGAGTTGAAGGGAATTTCTTTCCACTTTTTATTTACGATAGCTATTTGAATTCGTCTTAAGACTGTGCTAAGTACTGCATGTTGGAGATGTGTACATTCTTTGACGTCTGTCCAAAACTATTTAATTGTTTAAAAGTAATGGGAAATAACAATGTTATAAGTTCAACTGCTTACACACTTCAGCACAAATAGCTTTTTTTGTTATGAAGAAGCATTTGTACATGTTTATTGTATCAATTCACAAAAGATAAGCAGGCTTCTACACTGTTTGAAGAAATAAAACAACTAGCTTGAATTTTACTGAAAAAGGTACATTATATACTGTAATGAATAGTACTGTAACTTCCTGAGTTTACAGAAATTAAGAAATTAATCAAATGTTAAACTTTATGGGAATAATTTTGTGAAAAAGATAGATTCGCATTAAGAACAATGTACTTGTACTTGATATTAAATTCAGAGACAGATCATTTTATATTAAAATCAGATTATATTTTTTTGGGGGGTTCAATATGATCTTATAGGGGTTTTCTTATGTTTTTGTCTGCAGATAACCAATATTGAGATACCTAATCTTGGACATGGTTTAATTTTGTTGGTTATTACTTTTGCATAGTCTGCAATATGTGATAGTTCCTTCTGATACCCAAGAGATCACTGGTTGGTATCCTCTCCACCTTGTATGTCAAATTGATCACAACAGAAAAAAAAACACAGATAAATGCGCACACCAAAAACTGAAAACTCTAACTGATACTTGTGGTTGTTCTGGTGGCTCTGATCCAGGGAGCCCTGTGAATGAAAACTCCAAGGCAGCAAAAAAAAAACAGAGGGTTCAGGCTCTACGGAGTATTAAGAATTTATTAAATCAAATCAACAACGTTTCAACTTTTCAAACATCAAGTGGGTCTTTCTCACTTGAGAAAGACCACTTTTGATGGTTGAAACGTTAGTGTATTGATATAATAAATTCTTTAAATCCGTAGAGCCCTGAACCCTCTGTTTAAAATGATCAAAAGACATGATTTTTGAGTGAGTTGCAGACAGTTCAAATGTGGATGGAATATTTTATTCTAGCTTAAGGCATTTAAAATATCTTTAATATGAACACAAAGCCTTGGTTCCTCATATTTACTTTAACTTGTGTTACTCAAATCTTCATGTGGTTTTAGCAATGTTTCCCTTTAGCCTTGCTATGTAATTGGCAAAAAAAAGAAGATTCTTTATTCTCTTCATATGTTGTCCATTATGAATTGCCCACTCTGAAAAGCATAAAGCACTAAAGCAAGTAAAACTGAAAGAAAAGTGGGTCCGTACATGCAAAACTTCTTATCATACTCTTGGTTAGGTTTACCACTACAAGATCCCACTCCCTATAGCAATAAGAGAATTATCATTGAAAGACTGGTGAAATAGTCAATGGGGTTTGTGCGTATCAGTGAGTATTAACTCTTAAGAGGGATTTATACTTGGTTTAGATAAAACAAACGTAGAAAGCTTTTTGATTCCACCACCGGCCATTAGGTGCAAATGTGTTTGAAAACATATTTCAGGCTTGATTAAAAGGCAGAATGTACTTGCTAGGGGATTTTAAACTCTTATGAGGTTTGGATTGAGTTTAGATTGTTTATTAATCATTCTCGGGGGTAGGTGAGGGATAATTGATAATAACAACAGATTATGAGAGAGGTGAGAATGGTTTACTATGGGTGAGCAAGATACGAATGTGTAAGGCTGGATTAGTTGGGTTAAGAAGGGGGTATAGGCTGACCACCCTACTTAGTACAGATAAGACAGGATGCGCATTAAGATTGCCTTTTTAGGAATATATACATCTGGAAAATATATGTATCCTCTAGACCCAATAATGGGTAGCTGGCTCCACTGGTGTCTTTGGTTTGAAAAAAAGGAAGAATTTTGCTTGGACAGCTCTCATTTTTTTATGTTTTTAACTCATACGATCATTAATTACATATCTTCTTGCCCACATTGAGACACTATTGAATTGACTGCTTAAATGCGCTCCAATGTAAGTCCAAATAGCAAATAGCGAAAGTTGTGTTTAAGGTAAAAGATTACTTTTAGCAATTTACACATCCATAGGCCCTTTTAATGTACACATGTATCAACCTTCAACAATGCTATTGGTTCGATGAAACAAAAAAAAGTGGTTTGCTTCAGTGCTTGAACTCACAACTGGCAAGCTTAGCATTATACTGGACATATAAGTACGTGCCGCTTACCGATACGCCACTGAGACATTTCCTGTACTGATCCTCTTTCTCTTGCCCCAATTGCCCTCCAACTCTGCTCTTTAATTCTCTGACAATCCAAGTTAGATCATTTTTCCATACTCCTTTTAATACCCCTTTTTTTTTTTCTGCCGTCAGATTGTTTCATTACTGTAACTTGAATGTGGTTAACAAAACAGAGTCTCGTCATTTTTCAAAAAACCCAAATAGAAGCAACATTTGTACAAAGAAATGTTGTGTTTAAACATTGTTACAAACAAGTCTTGTATGTTCCTTTATGAAAATGTTCATCATGGTTATTAGTTTCATATTGTCATCATTCATAGTGAGTGTTACCCATATCGCTCAAGAGCTCAATCTGTGTGACTGTATTGTATCTACCAGCTTTAGTCATGGCCGAGTGGTTAGGCGAGATGGACTAGAAATCCATTGGGTTTCCCCGCGCAGGTTCAATTCCTGTGACTACGTTTGACTTATCATGGTAGGTATTTAAAAACTTCACTGCACTTTGCATTTTTGTTTGTATCTGCTTGGCAAAAGCAATCTTTACTTACTGAAATATGTGGCACACTAAAGAAGAAAACACTCTGAATTTTCAAACATTTTCCAGTATACATTTTAGTAAGGTGCTGTGGCTGAAACATTTAATAAAGAACTCCATTTCAATAATATGTCTTCTATTGATAAGTATTCTATGCTCAACTAGATGCAGAGGGTCATTTTGTGCATACTTTGCCACACATAAAATAAGGAGAACGGCTGACCCCTACACGAAATAACTAGGGTGACAAAGGATACGATAGCCTTTAGTGTGAAGGTGAGGGAATTCTTCCCTTTATAATTACAGATATATTTGAATTCTTCTTAGGACGTGTGCTAAGTACTGATGATTGAGGATGTGTACATTCTTTACAGTCTGCCAAAAATATATGGTTTAAATAACGGGAAAATCAATGTTATAGTTCAATTCTTATCAACATTCAGATACAAATAGCTTTTTGTTATGAAAAGCTTTGTAATGTTTTATTATTGTTATCATTCACAAAAGATAAGCATTTGTGATAAACAATTGCTGAAATTTCTGAAAAGTCATGTTACGTAGTTTGTCGAATTTGAAGTAGAATTAAAAATTAACAAACTAGAATACATGATTGCATTGCATGATTGATATTGAATGAGAGAGTATTTTATCTTAATTTTGGGGTTCAAATCTTAAGGGGGTCGTCTGAGTAAATAGATACCTTCTGGCTAGATCTTGCTAATAAGTGTCTGTATTCGATAGTTCCGTACTAGATTACAATTAGATCACAATGTGACTACAACCTGTTAATCAAATTGATAATTTGCGAAAACAGAAAATGGCTGCCAAAAACGAAAAATGTACTGTACTCTGTTGTTTACTGCGTAGACTTGATCCAGATGGTGTCTAGAAATATATTTGGAGGAGAGAAATTCAATGAGATGATGGTCGATTCAGAGGTCGTGAGTATGTCTCAGTTAAAGTTGGCAAATACAATACTTGAGATCAGCACGATAATTATAATAATAAGTGTACCAACATCGTTTGTTTTTGATACTAATAATTCCTTAATAGTCCGGCATAGAGCCTGAACCCTCTGGATACCATAGATCAAGAATGATTTTTGAGTATTCAGCAATTTTGGTCACTTTGTATTCTAGTTAAGGATTGTATAAAAGCAGATAAACCAGATCAAGCTGCACACCATATAAACTGTCAAACTGTACTCAAACTATCACTCGTTGGTGCTTTGAGCCTGGTCCTTGCTAGCCTATGGTAAAGTCTGGCAAAAAAACACAGAAGATTCTGGTTTCATGTGTCTTACTTGACACTCTGTAAACATAAGCATAAGAAATGAAAATGGTGATTAAACTCTTAATGGTTACACAACAGATTCATCGCCTATCAAAAAGGATTCTACTTCAGATGAAAACTCTGGTGAAATTGCCATGGGGTTTGATACAGTGAGTGTGTAACTCTTAAGATTATACTTGAATTCTTTAAAATCCAAGAGCTGAAGCTCTCTGTTCAACCATGCAAACATGCATTCGGTGAATTGGTGTTTGAACAAAGTTCAGTTGATTGAGGCAGATGTGATTTCTAGGTGTGTTAATGCTTAGAGGTTTATTATAGTCTTGTTCATGTTAATTATCATCCTTTTCAAAGGCTGTGGGATATATACAACGATTATGAGGGTGAGTGTTTACTATGGCAAGATCGATTGAATGTGTGGGTTAGAGGGATAGTAGCTGCTTTGTCGCTAGACTGCTATGTAAACTTGCGCTTAATAAATCGAAGATTCTTTATCCTCTAATTCATATGTGTACTTATTGGCTCACTGGCTGATTAACTAAGCTAAGAGTAATGAAAAAAGGGTTCTGCTGACAGCTAACTCTTCTTTCTACTCTTGGTTTCTAACCTACAATTACATCGCATACAATCACGAAATTACAAATATTACTCTTGCCACTTGAGGAACTATGAATGGTGTGATGCTACAGCTCAAGAGGCCATAACTCAATAAGCGGATTTGTTTTACATGTAAGTATTGATTTACAATTAACATAGCTTATAACATTGTTCTTCCACAGCGCTCATTGGTGTGAACAAAAGTTGTTTCGCATGAACTCAAACTTGGCATATTAGATAGACTATGATGGTTACCGAACGCAGGAGCAGTTGTAATGATCATTTATCTATCTGCTCTATCTGACATCGGGTAATCAATTTTCCATAACTCTTTAATACTTTTTTGTTGTTGCTAGATTGTTATTAATGTCATAACTAGGGTGGTTAGCAGAAAAGTATTTATCGAACTACGATTAAAACAATAGAAGCAAGTTAAAAGTGTGTTTAAACATGTGTACAAAGTTGATTCTAGATAAATGTTGAGATGGTGATTTTGGTTAAAATTGGCACGGATCTAGTGAGTGACCTATCCTCAAGAGCTGTTTACTGTATTCAGATACTACCAGTAGAGTGCATCAGTTTACGAGGACTGATCCATTGGGGTTTCCCTAGGTATATATAGCTGACTAAGTACTTCGTGGATCAACGTGATCTAACCAAACTATGGTGCATTTGTTTCTGCCTCTGGCATGTAATCTTTCTACTGGATATGTGAACTAAAGAGGAAGAAACTCTGATCTTAGGACTCTTCCATTATTATACATTTTTTCTGGCTTAAATCATTTAATAACTCATTGACAAATCTTGTCTTCATTGAGTACTACTGCAATATGAAATGGTATTTGTGATGCCTTTTGACATGCAGCATAAAGGAGACCACCCCTAAGAATTACTAAGACAAAGATAAGCACTTATTGAAGTGAACTCCGTTATAATTGTATTGATTCTTTTAAGCTGTGAAAGTATCCTATGTGTACATATTTACAGTCTCAAAAAGAGCTCTTTATTTAACATGTTATACATAAGGATGGTGAATGAAACAAGAAAGGGTTATGCTTATCACGCTTCGCACTAAATACTTTGGAATGAAGCTTAGTCAATAGTTATATATACGTCGCGTCTACGATTCACAAGCGACTGGAGCAAGTTCCTAAGACCCGCTTGTCTGCCAAGAAAACCCCAATCTACTGCTTTTATCTTGAATAATCAGTGATCATTAATGTACTGCTATAACCCTTTCTTATTCTTCTGCCAATGTTCAGAACGACTTTAAGTGAATTAACAAAGTACTTTTGATATGTTGGAAACCCAGAATCAACATTCATAGAAATGGTATTTTACTACAATGATATACAATCAAGTCGTATTATCTCTTATATGAAATCAATTAATTTTCTTGGGGTTTCATAGTCTATAGTTGTGTTATCATTCTTTAGAGTGTACAACGAGATCCACTGACATGTTTAGAGTCATCTGTTGGCAACTGTATTGAAGTTCTTAGAACCACTAGAGATCAATTGGTCTCCACCTTGATGTAAAGTTAAATCAGAGAAAAAACAAGCAATGCTGCACAAAAACGAAACTAACTGAATTTTATCTTCCAGGGGGTCCTGGATGGTTATCCAACGAGTCGGCGCTACGGATTTAAGTTTAAATCAAATACCACTTCGCATACATACGTTGTGATTAATAATCTAATGTATGACTCTGTGTAAAAGGATCAAGGCTGTTGGAGTTTAAATCAAGTGAACTTTATCATGTAACTTAAGATCTTGATATTTAACATCAGTTGTTCGCTTGCAATAGCTTAACTGTTACTCAATATCAATGTGGTTAGCATTTTAGCTGTGGAGAATTGCTAAAAGAAAAAGAGCATCTTTATTCAAACTTTTTATGTTTACATTTATGAGGGTCGCCTGATAAGCTAGATAAAAGCCAGTATAATGAAAGAAAGGCTCCATCAATAAACTGTCTTTCAGTCTTGTATTGATAATATCATCTACTGCTGCACTATAGTGCAAGAGGCATTTTTCAATTGAAACAGAGGGATCGGTCCAGAAATAACTTAGGGACAAGGATATGTACATTGATGTAAGATTGTGAGGGATTTTCACTTGTTTTACCACAGAGAATTAATCTCTGAATAGCTGTGTTAGTCAACGCCGTATTAAGTGTCATTCTAAGTTTGAAAAAACTATTCGGTTTTGATAAGTGCGAATGATCAATTTATGCTAGTGCAATGTTAAACTTATGGACATAGTTGTTTGTATTGACGCATTTGTTTGTTTATAATATTTTATCAGGTAGTGGGAAGGAATTACAACAGATAGATAAGGCGAGAGGGCTTTCTAGGACTCGAATGTAGTAATGGTAAGAAGTAGCTAGACCCTACTTAAGTGACAGTTTATTGAACAGATTGCCTTTGAGATTTACATTGGAATAATGATCCATCTGACCAAATATGGGTAATTGGCTCCTGTGATTTGAGTTTACGAAATAAGAAGAATTGTATGTAAAGCTCTCATGGATTTATTTTTGTGAACGATAGATTCAGAATTAAACATGTAACTTTGTACTGAATTAGAACTTAGTAGACATGACATTTTATCATGCTCATATTAAATTTGTGGGTCAATATGAAAATCGAAATTTGTATTTTAAGAAATTTGATCTAGCAGTTACCAATATTGAATCCAAGGCCTTATTTACTTGTATCAAACAAGCATTGGTTGATGAAAAAAAAGTTTTTCAGTTTGAATCACTTGATGCTTGCATTACTACTAAGGACCTCGCTACCGTGCCATATTTGATATCTGCATTCCTCCACTCGCTTAATCGACATCATCATTCCCATCCTTAGACGACCTTTCATTTTTTCCCTCAATCTTAACGACATTTGTAATGTGCAACAAATATTTTCGCATTCAAAAAACATGAACAACATAAAAACAAGTTTTAACAATGTGACAACAAGTCTTGTCTCTAGAAAAGGTACATTATTACGTAACTGGTATAATCATTGTTGTTACCTACGAGGCCCATCTGTGTACTGTTCCGGTATCCAATGCTGATGTACATGCCGATTAAGGCACATGAAAAAAATCCAGGGGTTTTCGAGGTCATCCTATGATAGGATTTATAGTGTAACTGTTATTAAATCAATACCACATTCAACCATCACTGAAGTGGTTGTTTTGCTTGCAACAATCACTTAGGAATATGTGGCACACTAAAGAAGTAAACACTCGAATTCTTCAAACATTTTCCCCAAGTTATACATTTTAGGGTGCTACTGCTGGCTGTAAAAATTTAATAAAGAAATCCATTTCAATAAATGCATTGTCTTCTATTGAAAGTTCTCTATGCTGCAACATAGTGCTAAGGGTCATTTGTGTGCAATACTTTGCACACATTAAAATAAGGAGAAACGGCTTACCCCTACAGAAATAACTATGGTGACAAAGGATAATGAGCACTTTTAGTGTGAGAGTGAGGGAATTCTTCCACTTTATAATTACAGATAATATTTGAATTCTTCTTAAGGACTGTGCTAAGTACTGCATGTATTGAGATTGTACATTCTTTACAGTCTGCCAAACTATATTGTTTAAATATAATGGGAATAATCAATGTTATAGTTCAACTGCTTATCACACTCAGCACAAATAGCTTTTGGTTATGAAAAGCATTTGTAATGTGTTTATTGTTATCATTCCAAAAGATAAGCAGGGCTTTTCTAACCTGTTGAAGAAAACCAACTTAGCTTGAATTTACTGAAAAATGGTCATTAATGTACTGTAATAATTGTACTGTAACTTCCTGAAGTTTACAGAAAATTAAGAAATAATCAAATGTAAACTTTATGGAATAATTGTGAAACAGAATGATTCGCATTAAGAACAATGGTACTTGTACTTTGATATTAAATTCAGAGACAGACAGTTTATATAAAATCAGATTTAATTTTTTTGGGGGGGTTCAATATGATCTTATAGGGGTTCTGTATTTTTATGTCGTTCCGATTAACAATATTGAATACCTCCTTCTTGGACATGTTTATTTGTTGATACTTTGCCATAGTCTGGCATATTGATAGTTCCTTCTACGATACCCAAGAGATCAATGTTGGTATCCCTCCACCCTTTGTATGTCAAAAATTGATCAAAAGCAGAAAAAAACAAGATAAATGCTGCACACCAAAAACTGAAAACTCTAACTGATACTTGTTGTTACTGGTGCTCTTGATCCAGGGGAGTCCCTGTGAATGACAGACTCTAAAGTCAGCAAAAAACACAGAGGGTTCAGGGCTCTACGGATTTAAAGAGATTATAAATCAATACCAGTTTCAATCATCAAAAAGGGAATCTCACTTGAGACAAACCACTTTTTGATGGTGAAACGTTGTGTATTTGATAAATAAATTCTTAAATCCGTAGATAGCGCCCTGAACCCTCTGTTTAAAATTGATCAAAAGACATGATTTTTGAGTGAGATTGCAAAGTTCAAATGTGTTGGATATTTTTATTCTATGCTAGAGGCATTTAAAATATCTTTAATATTAACATCAAGCCTTGTTCTTCCATATTACTTAACTGTGTTACTCAAATCTTCAATGTGGTTTTAGCACATGTTTTCCTTTCTTGCTATGTATTGGCAAAAAAAAAAGACGTTCTTTATTCCTCTTTCTATGTTGTCATTATGATTGCCCCTCTGAATACTGCTAAAGCTATAAGCAAGTAAAAACTGAAAGAAAGGTGGGGTCGTACATGCAACTTCTTTCAGCACTCTTGGTTTCTCTACCCAAATCATCACTCGCCTATCGAATAAGAGAATTTATTCAATTGAAGACTCTGGTGAACATAGCACGGGTTGCTACAGTGAGGATTAACACTCTTAAGAGGGATTTTACTTGTTTGGTTTAAAAAACAAAACGTAGAAAGCTTTTGTCCTCACCACAGCCATTCAGGTGCAAATTGTGTTTGAAAAAATATTTCAGGTCTTGATTGAAATGCAGAATGTGACTTTGCTAGGGTGAATTTTAACTCTTAGAGTTTTGTATTGAGTTTAGATTTGTTTATTAATCTTCTCAGGGGGTAGGTGAGGAAAGTATAACAACAGATTATGAGAGAGGTGAGAGTGGTTTACATATGGTGAGCAAGATACGAATGGTAGAGGTGATTAGTTGGGTTAAGAAGGGGGGATAGCTGACCCCTACTTAGTACAGATAGACATGGTTCACCTTAAAATTGCCTTTTTAGGATATATATACTCTGGAAATATGTGTATCCTCTAGACCCAAATAATGGGTAGCATTGGCTCCACTGGTGTATTTTGGTTTGAAAAAAGGAAGAATTTGCTTGGACAGCTCTCATTTTTTTATTTTTTTTAAATCATCAATACTCATCAATTACCAATATCTTCTTGCCCACATTAGGACACCTATTAATTTGATGCTTTACATGCGCTCCAATGTAAGCCAAAAGCAAATGCGGAAAATGTGTTTTTTAATGTTAAAGGTTACATTTTACAATTACATCATAGGCCCTTTTATTAACATTGTATACATTCAAACAATGCTATGGTTGATTGAAACAAAAAAGGGTTTGCTCAGGTGAGGCTTGAACTCACAACTCTGGCTAGCTTAGATATACTGACATATAGTACCGTGCGCTACCGATTCACGCCACTGGAGCATGTTCCTGTAATGATCCGTCTTCTTCTTGCCCCAATTGCCCTCCAACTCTGCTCTTTATTCTCTGACATCCAAGTTAGATCATTTTCCCATTACTCCTTTTAACCCCTTTTCTTTTTTTCAGCCTCAGATCTGTTTCATACTGTACATTGAATGTGGTTAACAAAAAGTATTTCTCGTCATTTTTCAAAAACCCAATAGAAGCAACATTTTACAAAGATAATGTTGTTTAAACAATGTGTACAAACAAGTCTTGTATTTCTCTTTATGAAAATGTTCTCATGGTTATTTAGTTCATATTGGTCATCATTCATTAAGTGAGTGTTACCCATATCCGCCTCAGAGTCCATCTGTGTGACGTATTGAGTACTACCAGTATGTAGTCATGGCCGAGTGGTTAAGGATCGATGACTAGAATCCATTGGGGTTTCCCCGCCAGGTTCAAATCCTGCGACTAGTTGACCTTTCAGTGGTACGTGTTTATTAAAAACTCACTGCACTTTGCTTTTGTTTGTAATCTGCTGGCAAGCAATCTTTACTTACTGGAATATGTGGCACACTAAAGAAGAAAACACTCTGAATTCTTCAAAACTTTTCCAAGTTATACATTTTAGGGTGCTGCTGGCTTGTAAACCATTAATAAAGAACTCCATTTCAATAATGCATTGTCTTCTATTGATAAGTCTCTCTATGCTGCCACTCAGTGCTAAGAGGTCATTTGTGTGCAATACTTTGCACAACATAAAATAGAGGAAGAACGGCTTACCCCTACAAAATAACTTAAGGTGACAAAGGATAATGAGCACTTTAGTGTGAGAGTGAGGGAATTCTTCCACATTTTTAATTACAGATAAATTTGAATTCTTCTTAAGGACTGTGCTAAGTACTGCATGTATTGAGATGTGACTTCTTTACATCGCCAAAACTATATTGTTTAAATATAATGGGAATAATCAATGTTATAGTTCAACTGCTTATCACACTTCACACAATAAGCTTTTTGTTATAAAAAGTATTTGTAATGTTTTATTGTTATCATTCACAAAGATAAGCAGGGCTTTCTAAACCTGTGAGAAAATAAAACAACTTAGCTGAATTTTACTGAAAAATGGTCATTATATACGTAATAATTGTACTGTAACTTCCTGAATTTACAGAAAATTAAGAAATTAATCAAATGTAAACTTAGGAATCTTTGGAAACAGAATGATTCGCATTAAAACAAATGTACTTTGTACTTGATATTAAATTCAGAGACAGACATTTATATGAAAATCAGATTTATTTTTGGGAGGGTTCAATATGTCTCTTATAGGGGTTCTGTAGTTTCCAACCTGTATGTGGGACACTGGGAGATCAATGTATATGGGCCGCCAACAATCCCTTTGCCAACAACATCATGGTTGGGCGGCGTTATATAGATGATTTCCTGGTTTTTGGACAGGGATAATGCATCAGTAACAAACTTTGTGTCATTTATTAATAACATAATTCAATTTGGAGTTCACACACCAAACAGATAGAATACCATTAATTTTCTGGACCTCAAACTAACATCTTCAAGAGGAAAGGGTGCGAAACTGAGACCTTCTTTAGGAGGTTGACACAATAACCCTACTGATTGGTAATCATAAAGACACTTGGATTAGAAATATCCCTTGGGGCCAGTTCATGAGGTTGAAAAGAAATTGCAGCGACAACAACACCTATTTGAAACAAGCAGATTTAAGTTTAGCCGGTTTATTAAAGAGGATACAATTCTGAGTACTTAGCAAAGAACTCAAAGAGTACAGTGTATGGACCGTGAAAATCTGTTGACTCAAAAGGAAAAGAAACCAGGGTTACAACCACGTAAACAGTAGATGTGGCATTGTGACAACTATAGTTCTGTACACAAACAAATCGAGAAGGTGGTTTCGAAACACTGGTCTATTTTAAGTAATGATCCAGTGTTGGGTGACCATCTGGCTAAAAAACCTAGATTCATTATAGAAAAGCTTCAAATCTAAAGAATGTCTTAGCTCCTAGTGATATTGGCAATCACATTCCAGTCTCTAAAAAGATTTGCTGGGTAATAAACCCATGGGTAACTTCAACTGGCACAAAGTGTCATGTATTAAATACACATGTAAATAGGAAGACCTTTTGTCTAAAAAAACAAAAGAATGGTCACTATAGAGAATTCATAACCTGTGATTCAATGTACGTAGTGTATTTACTAGAATGTTCCTGTGGATTACATTACGTAGGAGAACGAAATGTAATCTAAAGATAAGAATACAGGAACACATCCGATATCAGGAATGATTTGAAAAACACGTTTCCGACATTTCCTGACCCACCATCAAAAGACCCTTCAAGTTTGACATTTCTGGGCATCAAACATGTTGCAATAGACAGGAGAGGGGGTGAAAGACTTAAGGCCCTTTGCTCAGGATCCTTTGGATACTAAATTAGATTGTATGGGTACCTAAGGGGTTTGAACGAAGAGTTAGTGTATGGTCATTTTATTAGCACTATATGGATGCCACACGTATGTACTAATATACTTCATCACGTTTATATTTTTTATCTCTTAGGATAGCATCAGGTCCATTGACTCCATTGAACAGTATAATCTTCTCTATGGTGGGAAATTTCCTATATTTTTTATAATCATTTTTATCAACTTTTAGATAATAAATAGGTAATAACGATGTTTGTATTTTTAATGATGTGTTTTATTTCCCCCTTTTTGCAGAGCCTTTTTTTTTGCAGAGTTATATATGTAATAAAGTGTATTAACTGCTTTTGTATATTCTGATTCCGATCCATTGCAATCCCCCAGTTTTGAGTATATACATGTGATTGGCTTTGCCCTAATAGGCTGACCATGATGGCGAGTGACGTGTGTATTTAATACGGAGAATGTGACGGGAATTTTATCCTGGAGAAGATGCATTTTTAGCTCGAAACGCTGTGGATATTTTTATAGCTTGGTACCTTTTAATTTTGCCACTACTCATTGCTATATTAGCATTTTTATGCCTTGTGTTTTGAACTATTGGCCTAGTGCGTTCCGTTCTCACGCGCATGCTACCCGTGACGTCACTGAGGTGCGCGAGCGCCGGGACTGTATACTACTGCTGCACCAGGGGATCTGGTAACAGAGAAAGGTGCTTCAAACATGGACGTGCACTGCTGGTTATACAGACTTCCGCATGTGCGGTCTACACGCAGTGCCTTGATCTACACAGATGGCCCAGTTGTTGGGGTGATTCCAGCAGCTCAAGGACTGAGACTGTTGATCGCGAGGACATCCGGTTGGTGAGAGACTCTGATGACGTTGCACTAACGCCAGCTGCTGTACCATTGGACCTTACCTTCTACCCAGATGACTGCAATGTGGTAACATCGTGCATTGCACATGAATGCTCATTTTGTTCTATATTGATGTACGCTTAATACTTACCTCCTTATCACGAATACATTTGTATATGACATACTTCACCATTTGTGTTTTGCGCTTTTCCTTCTGTGTTTTTTTCTTCTAGTTTGTGTGAGTGCTGAGCCACTCTCTGATTTAGCAGCCCACGCCACAACCAACGGACTGTATGGTTTGAATTATACTTTCAGAGTAGAGAGTAACACCTGTATTGTGTTTTATTTAATTATACAAGGTGATTTTATGGTACACTATTATATTTATATAGTGATTCACATTATTAAGTGTTTTTTGGGTTGCCACTTTTTTCTTCAATATTTTAACACCTGTACCCTCGTCACCATGCATAAAAGGTTACAAACTTTGCATAGCCAACCCTCAATGATCTTTATCTGAACTTGCCCTTGTGCAGATACTGCATTGTGCCATCTGCTCCATGGATCAACCCCGATTCTAGGACGCAGGAACCCACACTCGCCTCTCTGCCTCCGGTTATGCAGAAAAGCGAAAGGTGGCTGCCGTTTCCACGCCAACGCCAAAGCGACAGGCTAAGGCCAATAAGAAAACCCTTCTCTACTCCAAAGGCTAATTGTTTTAATAGACGTCAGCCTATTAGTCAAGAAGAAATACGGCAATGTACACTCAACGCAAAACAAATGGCAGCCACCATCGAACCCGCAGACCACTTCCTCCCATTCGCTTCGACGACTCTGCCACCGCTCTCCCGAAAATCTTCAGCCCGTCTTCTCACTACTCGTCCTTGACGCTGCCGCCGCCGCCCTCCCGAAACCCACAGCCATCTTCGCCAGTGCTCTTTGACGACGCTGCCGCTGGTGCCTCTGAAATCCACGGGTCACTTTCTCCTTGCACTTAACGACTCTGCCGCTTCTCGCCCGAAAATCCAGATGTCACTTTCTCCATTCCTCTTCGACACGCGCTGCACTCTCCTCTCCAGGATATCCACAGGTCACCTCCTCCACCCTTCTTTGATGACGCTGCGCTTCTCTCCATGGAACCCCCATCTCATTCTCCGTAGCACCCATCCACACAGATGTCCACAGAACGCCAGCACAAAACAGCTCGTTAGACGGATCTGAATGGGATAAGTGTGGATATTCCCAGAACTCTATTGTGCAGGCAAAGATAGATCTGCTTCGGAGACCATGCTAAATATGGAACAACGGATTCTAAATATGGATCATGGTTGGATCGACGGATGGAGAAGATAGAGGCTGACATAGCGGGGATACATAATTTGCTCGGTGTTCATCGCCCTGTATCCCCGATGTCAGAGCAGGAGTGTACATGTATGTCGTTGAGGAGGAGGATAACATGAAAACCCCGTCAAGACCATGCCAGGAGACAACACGGCGACCAAGACAGAGGAAAGCTTCCTCCCAGACAACCTACCCTCGCCCGCCGCCACAAGCACACCTGCTCACGGAAGACACCCGATTCCAGAACCCAACCTACATTCGTTGCATCGATACGGTGCCCGACATCATCCTCGCGGTTGCCACCGGCACTCAGGGGAGAAATAGGTGATGAGTGCTCGTGCCACTCACAAGTAGTTGTTTTTTACTTTTTTTTTTTTCAATGTTTTTATTAGGCACTTATCAGTACATCAGTCATTACAAATAACATAGCCTAATTAATTTTTTGACAACTTTTTTGGGGGAGAAGTAAAGTGCAAACCGGAGCTGCCAGAGAGAAGAAAAAAAGAGGAAGGGGGGGATGCCTTCGGGGAAGGAAGGCGAAGAGAGGGAGGGGTGTGGGAATGAAGGGGAGAGAGAGGGGGAGGGGGAGAGTTAGGTGGAGGGGTGGAAACCCATTTGGCTGTTGTAGGTTCTCTGTTTCGAACCATTTTTTAGTCCTTACGGGAGGATTAGGGCCTCCGACTCGTTAAGGTTGGTTGGGCAACTCTAGTGAGAAGGATCCAGGGTTCCCAAATTCCTCATAGGCGGGGGACTTTTGCCTAACGATGGTGGTCAGGCCGTTCCATGACATCACATCACCGATTCTGTTTTTGATTGTGCTCA
>WSYH01000404.1:148885-210581 GCA_036426205.1 Ascaphus truei
TGGTTTTGGAAGAGGACAGGTGGTCCGTACAAAATTTCTGAGTTGTAGATATTTGAATATGTCCAATTCTCGAATTTTATATTTAGTCTCAGTTCTTGATAGTCAGGAGATTCCCTAGGCTCAAAAGATTCGCAATCGCCTCTATACCCGTGTGTTGAATTGGACGAAAAGTTTAGATCCGCATCCCAGAGGAATCTCGGGTATTAAAGATAGGGGTCAGTTGAGAACTAGTTGAGGAGAGATCATATTGATTTTGCATCTATTCCAGACGTCCCACGTGAGTCGTGAGGCCTGCAGTGCAAGATTATATTTTTGCCCTCTCCTCTGTCCAGGCTCCAGAGGTTAGGCTTGCAAGGAAGGACATCTGGCATATTGAGTCTCTATTTTACCCAGCAACAACGGGTCGGGTCTGAGTTCCACATTACTACCGCTTGAGCTGGGCAGTAGGTATATTTATATTAATCTGGTACCCCCAGTCCCCCCCGGATTCTCGCGGCCATCAGGACCGCTCTGGCTACTCGGGCCTCTTGCCCTGCCAAAGAAGTGGAGCAATCTGTTTCTGTATGTTATTTTAGATCAGTGGCCGGACGTGGTATCGGAGGAGTGTCTGAAAAAAGTTATAACATTCTTGGGAGTATATTCATTTTTGCGGAGATCATCCTCCCGAACCACGAGATCTGGTAACCTTCCCACTGATCTAGATCCTTTGATCTTGACCCATAACTTCGGGTAGTTAACCGTATAGATCCCGGTAGTACCTTGACACATTAATTCCCAGATACTTATGTGCGAAGGGCCACCATCTATAGCAAAAATTTAGTTTAAGGAGTTTGAACCACGGGATCTGGGAGGCTAAGATTTAGGGCCTCAGATTTGTCGCGTGTATTTTATATCCTGATACCTTCCAAACTCCGCTCAGTTCTATCGAGGTTAGGGAGGAAGTTAGGGGGTTAGTCAGAGTTAGGATGATATCATCAGCGAAAGGGAAAATTTGTATTGTTCACTGATCGAGGGAGAGACCCCTGAATATTGGGTTTTGTCTTATTTCTAGTCGCCAGTGATTCGATCGTGAGGGCGAAAAGAGAGGGGAGAGGGGGCATCCTTGCCGGGTTCCATTGCGGATTTTGAATCGTTCGGGGCCTCCACCTGAAAGTCTTATTTGGGCTGACGGGTTTCGGTTATAGTGCCTGAACCCCCTTCATGAACGAATCTTTGACACCCAAATTTTGTCAGTGCGTTGTTCTAGAATAGCCAGTCATTCTGTCAAATGCCTTCTCCGCGTCTAGGCTTAAAAGCATCGCCTTTGCTCCTGAGAGGTGGGCCATGGTCAACTAGGTTTAATGATTATGGGTATTGTTTTCTGAGGCTGAGGCCCAGGACAAAACCGACCTGATCCATATGTATTAGTCTCGGGAGGATAGATTAAGTCTGTTCGCCAAGATCTTACTATATAATTTTAGATCATTGTTAAACCAGTAGATTGGTAAGGAAAAAAAGGAAATGACGCGGGCGGTAAACAGCTCCTCCAATCAGCCTCACGCATATAGGAAAAAATAAAAAACTTATTGATTAATTCAACATTGAACAACAGCAAACTGGGACACTCTGACGCGTTCGTCTGGGATCAGACTTTTCAAAGAGGACTTCCCTTTCAACATGCGGCGTCTACTATATACACATGACTACTTCTGATGGTCACCATAATGCAATACTCCACTTCACATCGAAAGCCCAATGTGGCGAGTAATAAGCATTAAGTGGCCGAGTTGTATTGAGCTATACAGCAGACGCCCCAGTGGTAAAACACAATATATGTCACAATTACAAATGTTAAAACCGAAAAAAAAAAAATGATTTTAAACAACAAAGGCTGATAGTACATTCATTGATATATTAAGCTAGCAGTTTCGAAGAAAGGGGATGGGTTTAAAATGTATACACTTCTCAATCAGTATTCTGCTTGGTGATACAGCTCTACAAATCAATTGTCATGATAGTAGCCCTAAAGGATGTCTGTGTGGATTGTAAGAGACACATGTCTGTTATAGTCAAAAAAAAAAAGAGATATCATTGTCATGCAAAAGTCTTTAAACCTCTAATGAAACACGTATTCTCTAAATCTGTTAGTATTACACCATAGGATCTTAAGATGGATATGAAATGAAAATTAAACGGACACCCCCTGAATGATTTAATCACCAGGAACTGTTTTAGCTTCCAAGTCCTGGTTAATACCCAATGGATGAAGGGTGCCCAAGGTAAATCCAGTACATCTCGCCTGTTAAGTACATTTTCTCTGTCCCCCCCACGAATTAATATGACAAGGGAATGTTCAGTTTCTAGAGATGCGGAGGAGACATCACTTTGATGAAGCGTAAACCATAAATTTCAGAATATACAGATAACTACAGGGTGGGGTGCCTAATTCGGTAGAGTACAGTCGGGCACATCCTAGAAATGCCCAAAAGTAAGTCCATGCGGTCAGGATACAGCCTCACCGCACCCGATCCAGCGATGAATAAATTCAGCGGTCATACTCACGTCTGCCTGCGTGATCTGCCAAAGTAGCTGTTTTGTTTTATGATAAGGCAGACGCGATTACCCAGATGCGTGGTGATGTCGGACATCACCACGCAGCTGGGTATCGCGCGAATTATCAACCAGCTACTTTTGGCAGATCAGCAGGCAGATAGAGACGTGAGTAATGACAGCGATTATTCATCGCTGGAGACAGGGGGCAGGTGAGGCTGTATCGGACCGCATGGACTTACTTGGGCATTTCCTAGCGAAGGTGCACGACTGTACTTACGAATTAGCACCCCACCTGTAGTAGTTATCTGTATATGGATGAAACTTTATGGTTTAAGCTTCATCAAAGTGATTTCTTCCTCCTATGCTCTAGAAACTGAAAAACAGCCTTGTTTATAGCCCAGGGGTACAAGGGGGTAACGCCCCAATATTTTTCAGAGCAGTGCGATTGGTCTATAACTTCCGCATTGGGTGGGGTCCTCAGTCTTTGAGTATTATAGCAGATTGGGGCGACGACATTGAGGACGGGATGGGACTCCCTTCTAAGAATGAGTTGAACAAGCTAATAGATGGGTGGACAGGATGGGGAAGAAATTCTTATAGCATTAGTAAAACCATCAGGGCCCGGCGTTTTGGAGATTTTTGAAGCCTTGACAGCCCTTTCTAGTTCTCAGCTGTAATGTGTGGCGTTTAGATAAGATTTTCTTCCTCTGTTAGTGAGGAAGATCGCAATCGTAGGTAGTCATGGTTGCGGTATGATCCTTTAAACCTGGGTTAGCAGAGTTGGCCCTTTGGGTTATATAGTTTGGTATAAAATTGGTAAATTCCTTGCTATTTTTTTTTCGTTTATAAAAGCTCACAGAGCCATCCGGATCGCCGTTATTTGCGATCTTTTTGTATACCTCTTAACTTGCTAGCGAGAAGTCTATCGGCCTTGTTCCCTATATCATAATAATCTGACCCGTCCATTTGAGAGCTTTTTCTAAAGTTATCCAATTGATAATTTTTAACTCGCTTCTGGCAGTTGTCAGTGTTTATAAATTCTACGGGAGGGGTTAATTTTATGCTGCTGCTCTAAGCTGATTATTTGTCAGTAGATCTCCTTGGTTAGTTTGAGTTTAGTTTTTTTCGGTGGGAGGCAATCGAGAGTGAGATTCCGGATTGTCGCCTTATGGGCTTCCCACAGGCTTGGCTGGAGATGAGAGGACCTGCATTTATGCGAAAGTATTCCTTAAGGGATTATTTGAGGTCTAGAACTGTTCCCAGAGTGATTCAGTAAGGAATCGTTAAGTCTCAGCAATACAAAATAGTTTTCACAAATGGAATGGATAGGGTCATGGTGATGTGAGCATGATCTGACACGTGATTGGGCCGAATTGTGTCTGTGTTGGTGGCTTCTAGGATGTCTTGGTGCAAGGAAAATAATCGATACGGGAATAGGTCTGGTTGAGGTGCCGAGTAAAAGGTTGTTTTGTAATCTCTTTGCCCCTGATGTTTGTTCTCCAAATGTCCAAAGAGAAAGTACCCCATAATGTCTTTAATTTTTTCCCCCAGTCTTTGTGACTGAGTAGAATGTTGTCGCCCGGGAGGCTCGATTTGTCTCTTTTGGGTTAGAGCCAGTTTAGGTCCCCTGCGAGAGTAGCGAGGATAGGTACTGTGGTCAATTCTTCCAGAACTTTTTTAAGAATTCTGTCTGGTTCTTGTTTGGGGGCGTTATGGTTAATAAGGGCGATTGCCGAGCCTGGAAGTGAGCCGTATACCACAATAATCTACCCTTGGATCGGCCTGGATTTTTGCTAGATTAAATGGGGTGCCCTGACATCAGAATGGCAACCCCTGCTGCGTTTGCTACTAAACGAAGAGAAGGAAGTAGCTCAACGGATACGCTTGCTGAAAATGTTTTAGGCGCTTGTCAGGTTCGCCAGACCTCCTGCCTAGCCATAGCTTCTTTGTCCACTGGTGTGCTGCTGCCTTCTGTTGGCTCTGGGTTCCTCTGTCTGTCTGTCTTCTTGTTGCTCCTCTCTGTTCTTATAGCGCTGCTTCCTGTCTTTTTCCTTTGCCTTGCTTGCTGTCAGACTCCTTCAGTATGCTCATGCCTTCTTTGATCCTGACCTGTTTCCTGTACCTGTACCTGTATTGTAGTCTGCTCACAGTAAAGGTCCTTGCTAGTAATCTGGCTTGTCCCTGGTTATTCCTGCTCCCCGGTCTCAGTCCCTGATCCCTGTTCTTATCCCTGTCCTTGCCCCGCCTGTCCTGTCCGCTCTCCTCGTTGCCGACCTCTCTTGTACCTGACTTCGCTTACCGTGCCACCTGCCTCGGACCCCTGCTTGTGACCCCTACTACAATCGCTCGTGCTTTCCTGCCACCGAGATCCTACCCGCCACAGGGAGCTCCCGCGACGAAAGCAAGGCCACTCTGGATCTCGCTGGAACAGATTCTTCTTCTGAAACCTGCACCCATTTCCTGCCTGCTGCAGCAGACCACATCCGCATGGTTGAAGATAGTCTTTATTTCTTCTTTGGAGATCCAGTTGGAAGTTTTTCTTTTTGTGTTGCTGCTGAAGTGTTCTGCGCAATTATTGCGTTCATACAACGAAAAAACCATTTCTATTTTCTGAGCTAGAACTGTTTGCCTGCAAGAAATAATGACCAGCTTTCTTTGAGATTTTATTTTGTGTGCATGCCTGCGGGCTACCCTTGCCAGAATCGTTGCAACCTTTTTAGACTCTGACTTCATTTCATGGCTAGGCTTGTCTCTGCACATCCTGGTTGGAAATGCTGTTTCACAGGGTTCTATTTAGAGACAGAGTGCTTTTAATTATTTTGTTCCGACATACTGTGTTTGTTCATGCAATCTTAGTTTTTCATATGATTGGTTTCTAGGTTAGGTTTACCTGCCAAGTCCCCTAAAGTTTGTTTTCTCTGCAACAATATGATTTATCCCTACGCCTGATATCAAGTTTTAGATTTGACTGCCGGGTCTCTGTCTGATATTCCGCTATGTCAAAAGTTTAAGATCTAACTACAGTTTCTCTGGATTAGTTTACTGCTTGTCTATGATATTTCTATGCTGATATCAAAAGTTTCAGATTAAACTGGCAGGTTTTCTTTGTCTATATGATATCCCTTCGCCATGATGCATAAAGATTTAGATGTAACTTGCAGGTTTCTTTGTCTATATGATCTCCCCTACGCCTGATGCATAATAAAGATTTAGATGTAAATCAGGTTTTCTTGGTCTATATGATTATCCCTACGCCTGATTGCATAAGGATTTAGATGTTACTGCATGTTTTCTCTGTCTGTAGATATCCCCCTCGCCTAATGTCTAAAGATCAGATATAACTGCGGTTTCTCTGTCTAGTTTTCCTTTGCATTTATAATCTCTGTGACTGATGTTGAATTCTCAAAGGGTAGCTCTCCTATCTTGTGTCTCTCTGTGTCTAATATCCTGTTGTTCATTTCTAATGCTTCTGTTTTAAAAACACATTTCCTGATTTACTGGTTTCTTGGGAAGGTGGTTTAATTTTGGCTCCCACCAAACAGTCTTGAGCAGTGGAATGTGAACACAGTACATGATCTCAGAATTCTCAAAAAGTAAGGAAGAAGAAAAAGAAGGGAGGGTACTGTGCACGTGCAGAAGGGAAATTAAGAAGAAAATTTAACCTCAAGTTCATTGATGAAGGAAAATATGCGGCAGCTTAAGGCCACTCCAGACGTGTCCCAAGAATAGTGGAAGAGAAGAGAAGAAAGATGTGCTCCTACTCAGACGCTCAAGCTGCCCAAAAGAGATTGATGTCTTCAGTGGACGTTTAGCATAAAGGCACGAAGCTAGGCTGCACTACAAGAGGTCTATCTCGCCAAGTGCTAAAGTGTGTCTCCAGGAAAAGGAAAAAACACCAGTTGGAGCGGGACCTGGTGTCAGTCAGGTGAGCTGGAGGGGAAGGCTTGCTATGCTGCTGAGATCGGCGCCCTCGCTTCGAGAGTAACGAATTCCTGGAAATCTCTAGAAGAAATTGACAGGTCTTAATACAGCGCTTAAAGTCTCCATGAGGAGATTTGCCTACTTCAAAAAAAAGAAGATGGGGAAGTCGTCAGGAGGAGAGATGCTACTTCAAAACAGAGATACGTTCTATGAGAGACGCCTCCGAAGAATTAAAAAAATAGGTTTGAAACTGTAACCCAGAGTACAAGAATCTACGTGTCCCCAGGTCAGTGACGGAGATCAGAACTCCATGATTAGGAGAGGAGAAGAAAAGTTGGCCCCAGGAAAAGTTTGGATGTGTGCGACAGCACTGCAGAATGCAGAGAGAATGCTGCAAGAAGAACGGTTTCTCCCGGAGCGGTGCACACAAAACAGAAAATATGCTTGCAGAAGAAGAGTCAGGCGGCAAGAACTGCGTGCACCATTCTGCAGGACACGAAGGAGAATGGGTGAATGTGAAGAAAAGCAGCGAGTTCTGCAGGAGAAAGTTTACAGACTGCCTACAAGATAAAGATGCTGGAAGAGTATTTGAGTACCCAGTGTGTCCCCAAAGAACAGCATGAGGAGCTGAAGGTCACCACGGCATGACCAGAGCCTCGCTGGAGGAAGAGCTAAAGCTAGCAGGCTGAACTCACATCTCAGCAAGCCACAGCGATGCAGGCACAGTCGCGAGACTCAAGACTTCAGCTTGCCAAAAGGAGGATAAAGAGAGATCGGTTATCAGATCAGAGGCCCTACTCCCTAATAGACCCTTACACTGCGGTAGAAGTTATACGGTTACCATCGCTTGGTTAGCACTAAAGGACGCCTCCGAAATTGCTTTGGGATCAGGGTCACCAAGTGGAGAAGAAACTAATGGAGCCATGAGAAAGCAGTCGGAGAAGTCTAGATCACTGGAAATTCCGGCTCAGTGGTGTTCCTATGGGATCCACCAGGCTAGCAGGACAAAAGAAGCTGGAAGTGGAAACTAGAAGCTCTTTCGAGGAAAATCCCACGATTACTTGGAAGGGTCATGATCAGTCAAGATGTTGCGCAGAAAGAGAGAAATTTTAAATGACCTGACGAGTTTGCTCTTGGAGTCCAATCGTTCACTCGCCGGGGGCCTGAGAAAGACCTGAGCCGAGAGGTGCATTAGAGCTTTGGAGATTGAAGGAGCAGGAACATCAAAGACGAAATCAGAGTAGTATTAAGAGAAACACTAAGATGATGGATAAAGAGGATATATTGGTCACAAAAAGAGACCACGAAGAGTGAACTCTGTGTCACCCTGACTCACGGTAGAAAGGCTGCACCCGTCTCTGCCCCACGTTCCTGATGCTCTGCCCTGCTGTTGGGTTGAACGCACCCATTCGGAGGTTCTTGCAGCACCCAATGTACATGTGGAGTACCCTATGCCCACTGCAAACCACCAGAGGTGGGGTCACTTGAGTCACCTTTCATCAAAGGCCCCGGGAAGACCCTGAGGATCGTCCGAAGAAACGCTCTCGAGAGGGAGGGAAAAGTAGTAATGTCAGGTTCGGCATAGACTCCTGTAGCCATAGCTCTGTCCACGGGGTGTGCTGCTTGCCTTCTGTTGGCTCGCGGTTCCTCTGTCTGTCGTCTTCTTGTTGCTCCTTCTCTCTGTCTTATAGCTCTGCTTCCTGTCTGTTCCTGCCTTGCTGTGTCAGACTCCTTCAGTATGCTCATGCCTGTCTTTTGATCCGGACCTGTTTCCTGTACCTGTTACCTGTATTGTAGTCTGCTACAAGTAAAGGTCCTGCTAGTAATCTGCTTGTCCCGGGTTATTCCTGCTCCCCGGGGGTCTAGTCCCTGCTTCCTGTTCTTAGTCCTGTCCTGCCCCGCCTGTCCTTTCCAGTCTCCTCAATGGCGACCTCTGCTTTGTACCGGACTTAGCTACCTGCCGCCTCTTGCCTAGGACCCCTTGCTTGTTATCGATGTCGCTTACCTGCCGCCTGCCGGACCCTGCTTGTGTGACCCTACTACGCTAGTTGCTGTTCGGGTCCACCGAGATCCTAACCGCCACCAGAGTCTCCCGCGACACGGAGCCTGAGATGTGAAGTGGGTATCCTGGAGGAAAAACCATATCACCCCCTGCTTTTAGTCGGAGTGCCAGGCATCTCTTAATATTGTTGTGCAGGCCCTTAACATTTAGGGAAACAATTTTTTAGTGCTTTTGTTGAGGACATTTTGTCTTAAAGTTTTCGATTTGGGCCAAGGGTGGGGTCCCTCCGTTTGGGTGGGGGGGGGCTTGAGAGGGGTCTTAGTGATTGGGTGCCTGCTCTGACGGGGGAATCGGACGGTGTTGTGTTTCATTGGGTAGAGTTAGAGACAGCAGCCAAATGGGGGGGAAGCGGGGGGGAGAGAGAGGGAGGGTTGGGGGGGGGGGAGAGAGGGGGGAGGATTGGGTGAGGGAACCGCTGGGACAGTAACAGGGTGGTGGTAGAGAAGAGGAGAAGAAAGTCGAAAAGGTTGAAAACGGTCTATCTAAGGACCGGCGGGAGTGGTATAAGACCCTTGGGGGAGCGTTCCGGTTAAACGGCCTCAGCAGAGGGGGGCTGGGCAGAGACCCTTAACAATCTTCGGTTACACCAGAGCATATTTTGTCTAGAGGTCGAATTGGAGAGCTTCTAGGGGAACTTACTCGCCAAACAGGGGCAGATAGGGTCTATACTACCATACGCCCTATTTTCTTTCGTGCGGGGGGGGGCCTAAGGGGGATAGACATTCTTTTGGTTTTCCCATGATTGAGGTGCGGGTGAGCTTGGGGGGGGGGAGTGTGTAGGGCTGGTGGGAGGGGAATGAGCTGCCGCGCTAGAGGATGGGTGCCTAGAGAAGAGGGGGGCGAGAGGAGGGGGGGGAGAAGGGAGCCAAAAAGGGAGAGAAGGAAGGAAAGATTAAAATAAGGAGGGGGGAGAAGGGGAGGGGGGGGAGGAGAGGGGGGGGGTGTAGGTAGAGGGGGTAGAGGTGGGGTGGGAGGGTGAAAGGGCAGTTCAATCACATGTTCTCTGGTTGTTTTTCATTTTAGATAGCATGAAACAAAACTCAAGTACATATTGATTACACAATCCTTTACCACCAGGAGGTGAGAAGGGATAGTGTAGTATGCTCAACCTTCTGGCGGACCTATGGCTACACACTCCCGAGTAGGGGGGGAGAGGGGAGGGAGACGGGAAGGGAAAGGAGCGGGAGGAGGAGGGGGGGGACATCCGGGGGGGGGCGAAGGGAACGGATGGACAGGTCCCCAAGGAGGGGGAGAGAGGGAGGGGGGGAGGATAGGAAGAGGGAGTGGGGTTGAGGAGAGGGGGGGAGTGGAGGAGGGGGGGGAGGGGAGGGAGAGGGAGAAGGGGGCAAGGGGTAGGGGAGAGTACAAGGTATGGGGGAAGGGGCAAGGCAGAGACGAGGGGGTGTGGGGGGGGACGAGAGGGGAGAGGAGGGGAGAAGGGGAGAGGAGTGGGAGAGGGGGAGAGGCGTGGGAGAGGAGTGGGAGAGAGGACCTGCGACAGGATGGGGGGGAGGGGGGGGATCAAAAAAAGGGGACGGGGGGAGGAGCCCGTATTGGATAACGTCATTTTGAGCATCAGGCAGTGTAGACCCTGCATCCCCAGGTGGGGGCCGGTTAGGCCCTTGAGAAGAGGGCAAGGTACTAGTGACATGTTTGGCTGACGTAATTATGGATTATTTCTTAACAACCAACTGAACATCGGAACATTGAGAATATGCATTGACAAATGGGCCATAGGCATGAAAGTTAAGCGCCCTTGACATCTTTCATAAAAAGACTGCTATAGGTCGCCTGACCCTGTTGAGATGGTGTAGATTAGAGACAGAGAATACATCAGTTCACATTCAACCAGTACTAACAAGCATTCAAGTGACCAGGTGTAGAAGTTATCAGCTGTGTGGCGGGGCGTTTGACCTCCTGACTTTAGTCCGGCGGGGCAGTGTCTCTCCACCGGTGTGTTGTTGGGAAAGTTTGAGAAGATGAGAGGGTAGTTAGTTGTGAGGAGGGGAGGGGAAGGGAGGGGGGTGAGTGGTGGTGAGGGGGAGGAATGGAGGAGGGGTGGGGAATAATCTATGACGGGATTTTACCTTGTGGACTTGTTCGGTTAGCCTTTTTAGGTGTTGTGTGTCGTTTTGTCTCGAAGGGTTATCTTCAGGAACGCTGGTGCAATATGTGCCCTGTTGTGGGTAGGGGAACGGGGGGCGTGGTAGGGGAGCGGGGGGATACATATCGAATAACAGTCCCTTAGTGAAGCCAAATCATTGACAGCCTAATGAAGGATTAATTAACTGAGCTCCATTACGGAGGCACATAACAGTAACGATCGCAGCAGCAAACCAGAACCCTTTGCATTGGGCCGACAAATCAAAAAATGGGGAACATTCTATAACGCTAAAACGATAAGAAGGTGAGCTTGAGGAAAGAGTCATGTCTAATTCCTGATAATCATTCTAGTGGGGTATAACACAACTCTATAGGTAGTGAGGGGGGAACCCAGCTGATCTCAGGGGTGGTAGGAAGAGACTAGAGGGGAAATATATGTGGGTATCCATGTTTACAGACCCCATCCCTGTAGTATGACGCGAGGAGTGCTCAATGTGGGGCTGTGAGACTTGCGCTGGCACACTCCCCAAGGATGACGGGAGGGGAGCCGGGATCCGATGTGAGGGCTATTAGATTGCCCCCGGGAGGGCCCATCGCCGGAGGGGGGGAGCCCAGGTTCCCCCGACTGGGCAGTATCCTGTGGTACTCGACTGTATGTCACTCAGACGACTGGGTGTCGCTCGGGGCACCAGGCGCTACCGGCACCACGGTATAGACCACCTGGACCAGGCAGTGTGCAGGCTTAGGCTTCCGTTGGCGGGCACGCGGCTCGCGCACACCTGCTGACGTCATTTGACGGCTCTTCCGTGAGCCCCATGATCGCTCCGTCGGGCGGGGACGGCGTTCCGAGTTCAGCGGGGTCTCCGTTGGCGCCGGATGTGAGGCGCATCCTTGAACGTCAGCCGTGGCGCGCAGCGATCCCACGGACCCCACGGCGGGGACGTCCCCAGCGTGCGCCACTTTTGTGGAGGGAGCTGCAACTCAGTCCAGGGCGCCACGTGGAATCCGGTAGGTTTGTTCCGGACTGCCATTTGGAGGAGAATTTGAGCAGGGCGATGGCGTTTTCCTCGCGATAACCGTGAGTAGCCGCGTAAGAATCCGAAGTTGGCCGCGCTTGTCGTTCCGCCCTCCGATATCCTTGTTGGTGGCTTTAGGACGGGGAGGAAGAAGGGCACCCCCGGCCGCGATCGGAGGTCTTCTCCAGGGAAGTGTCAGAAGGTAAGTCCATCAGTCCGCCATTGTGGGTGAGTTTCAGGGCTGTGCTGGCGTCTGGATCCGGGCGGGGCGTTGGTTTGTCTGTGAGTTTTGCTTTCTATCTGTCCGGGATTGTCTTGCATCGCAATCTGCCTCCGAGGCTCTCCACAGGTTGATTCTCTTTTTCCTAGTCCGGTTACCAGCTGGTGGCAGTTTGGGCGGAGTCCACGGGAAGGCCAGGGTTTTTGCTAGGCAATCAGTGCCGATGGTGTAGGAAATTTACCCTTGGGGGATAATCAATTTGAAAGGGAACCCCCATCTGTAGTTTATTTCTTTCGCACGAAGGAGTAATTTAGTAGAGTCTAGTGTTTGCGTCGATCACCGTATGCTTGGAGAGGTCGTTATAAGACCTGAAGCGGGGTCGCGCAGCGGAATGTGATACGTGTCCTCCCTCTGCTAGCGCTATTAAGTTTTCTTTGGGGGTAGTAGCTGTGGAGCCGCACGATCACGATCCCCGCCGACGGTTGGGGTCCTCGGACCGCGGGATCCGGGCTCTGTGCGCCCTATCCATTTCTCAAGTCCCCGGGAATCAAGGTTCGTGGCAAACGATAGAGGAAAAAGTCCTTCATGTAGCGACGCGAGATGCGTGGTAGCACCGTCCTAATCCACTCCACGACCCCACCCCCCCCAAAGAACACCACCCCCTCACATCCCACCCCCCCCCCCCCCCTCGGATGCCGATCCGCGGTTTCGGCGGCGATCCTGTCTTTTCCTGGTCTCCCTCCGTCACGTAGTATATATTATTGTGGCACCCAGCGTATGATCTATGTCATCGGCCTCTGACGTTGGTGTGTAAGGCCTCCATCCGCACTGGTCTCCAGGTGGTAGATTAGCGTTCCGCAGCCCCTGATATCATGCCCTAATTTCCGCTACCGCTCCTTATATATAGACCTGAGTGAACGTTGGCGAGCTTGTCATGGAGTAGTCCTCCAGGTATGCTTTGTGATCCCCCTGTCCGGGGAAGGGGGGTCCTGTAGGGGCTTGCTGAGTCTGTATGGCCTTGTTTGCCTCGTGGAACCGAAGCCTGGGGGCCATCTTGCTTTCTATTCCCTGTCTCAGCAGATTCTGTTTTTCAGAGCGGGTAAAGAAAGAACTTCCCACTCCCTGAGTCGGGGCGATTTCCCCCCTTTTTAGCCATTCTTATGTTTTAGAGCGGTTCGTCAAGAAGGGCTTTTTTCAGGTTATTATGTCCGGGTTAAGGTGCTAAATCGCCATGGTTATTCAGGAGGGTCTCTGAGATCTCAGCCTTCTCCCTACTGTCCTGGTGAGGTCATCGACCACGCCCCCCTGCCTTGTTACTTTTAAGCACCAGTGTGTCCTACTTGATGTTACTGCGGTGGGCTTTAACAAGTGAACTACAAAGAAATCGCTCTAAAAACGCGCTTGACAATTTACGAAAGACACCCATTCTGGAATGAATTGCAAGCAACTTTTTTCAATTACAGATCCTAGTAAGTTAAAAGGCGCTTCAGAGACTGCAGTAATTGGACTTTGAGCCATGCAAGGCATCGTGCCATGGAAGGGACAATCTGGTGGGGTACTAATTTCGTGAGTGTTCAACTGTTGTGATGGTTATGGTACATGTTTTCTTTCCATTCCCGAGGCCGCAACAGGCCCCGGTTTTCAAGGTTGTCCTGAAATTCCAGCTCTGTTGCAGCCCTCGAGGACTGGATGGTGGCAGCCGACGACTGTTCTGCACACCATCCCACTGTACATGTTTTTGATACTTGCTGTACTTAATAAAGGGAGATGTTTTGTTTTGATATTGTTATGAATAAGATTTAATTAACCATTAAATACCATACTGTTGTGTACTGTATGTACATGTTTTGAGGAAGGAATGGTAGAACCGTGGTCACAGACTCACAACACCACGCTTGGAAAAAATATTAAAAACTTATTTAACTCCACTGGTATATCAAAGCACCACCATCTGAGCTTTCGTTCTATAGATAGACTTTTTCAAGAGTGAAGATCACCACACACGTAACCGGATCTTTAGGAAATGAGCATCAACAGGCACCTCCATATTGCAAGGGCCTCCTTCCTCGCTAAATAAAGTCAAAAACTTGGACGTCATCCTATTTAAAGGGACCAAGTTATTATAACACCACCTAATAAAACATAATAGACAAGACATAAACACCTCTTACCAGTTAAAAAACATTGGGATTAAAACAAGACACTGTAATGCTCACATACTAACTACTGAAAAATAAATCTTAATCAATGAACAACCAAATTCATAATGTGGACGTATTAAGTGGATGATGTGGACAAAATCATCTCCCGATAGATTTATAAATCAATAGCATATCCATACATCATAACTACACCTATACACTAGAATCGAATATTGAATGATGAGGGTGAGACCTTGAGTCCAATATCTTCAATATTTCATACAGCACTACCCATTATATTCTACCAATGGGTACGATGTCAATATTTGAAGTGCGGAATGTACTATGAAGCTACAATTCTTCTGACTTTATGCATGTAAATGTATGCATGCACACACATGAGTAAACATTGTTACAAGCTCCCCCGTCGCCAGCTTGAACAGGAGGGACTTATCTGTGCGCGTATGAGCGCATCTGGCCGTGCCTATTGGTGACCTTAACAGAGTGATTCTAAGGTATCTGTCATTTCAAAAAATTAGAACCGGCGTGAGCGAATACTATAGAACCATCGGCCTAACTAATTGACGGCTTTATTGGAACTATAATGGCCTATTACACCCAGCACACTCCCCAACCACTCAGCCAACCATGAAAGTGTTTGTAGTTCACCACCCTGGCTTGATGCCAAGTGGGTGAAGAGTGCGGCAGGTGTAACATCCAGTCACCTTTCACGCGATTAAGCATACCCTCATGTCATCCCCTCCCTAGTATGTGGGGAGGAGGGGAAAACATGTTCAAGGGCCATAAATAGGAAATTCTCCAATCACCCCTACTACACTTTGAAAATGTAGAGGTACTGGGAGCTGAACATCGTTCCTTTTTATTAGCGAAATTCAGTTCCGCAATGCGGGGTTTTAAGGATCTTTTGTGCGGCCAACTACACGACTATGTGCCCCGCTTGCAACAATATTGTAAAAGGTGGTATTGCAATTTCAAAAAGGTTTTTTAACATGGCTCTTTTTGTTATCATCAATACCTTATGATCGTTAGTTTTGACAACATACCTACACCATTGCAACAGTTTACATGAGGCAAAAAAACTCATTAGGGTCCCTCTATGTTTGGTATATTCTGATCTTGTTTGGAATAAAGCTGGTGACAAATGTGACGCTGTGTCTGCGCTTTCGATATGTAAATTTAGGGCGTTTTTTACAAACTTTGTAAGTCTTTATGTAAAGCTAGTGTACCCAATGTTTCATGACTATGTCACGGTATATCCGAGTTGGCGACTATATGTGGTGATAATACACGGACACTTTCCCCATGGAACTAATGAAGTAAGTTATGTGTTTGTCTCAGTTTGTTTTTTTAAGAAGTAAAGTAATGATCTATCCATAGATTAGCTGACTCAAATGCTTCTTGAGATATCTGTTGAGTATATCTCTTACCAGAAATCTATTTGATAGTTCTCTTGATGCTACAATAAGCTCTCTCATCTTGCTGCAAATCGCGTATGTATTACGATTGCGATTTGGGAATAAACCAGCGAGGGTGCGGTGGCGGCAGGGCTCGTGGCAGACAGTAGTGTGTTTCCTGTGGAATGTGGTTTAAGGAAGATTTCTGATGAAATTTTCATGTCAGATCGATGGTAGAGAAGGAGGTCTAGGAAACTAATTTACCATGAGTTTTGTTCATAAGAAACCATATCAAATCGTTATCATTTAAGTATTAGCAAAAGAAATCCCAGTGAGATTCCTCTCCGTCCCATATCATTATGAGATAGCTATGTACCGTTTTTAAAGATATAATATTAGAACGCATAGTGTTATTACTGGATATATAAAACTGTGACTACCAAAAACCCATAAATAAACAATTTGCGTTATGATGGTGCTGGCAAAACTCGTGCCCATTGCTTGTGCCAATAATTATGCAAGTAAAATCGTTTGAATCAAATAGAAAATAATTTTAGTGAGTAAGAAAGTGATAGATTCTAAAGAAAAGTGACAAAGTAAGTGGATATTGTGACTGATTAAGAAAGTGATTCACCGCAATAACCATGGTCATGATGTATAAAGAATATATTAAAGAAACCACGTCTAATGTGACCCCATTCTTAATGTCGAGTTCCAGACCACGTCCTAGATAGAAATGACCATCCGCTGAAATCCTTGATAAATGATGGTAGTTGCGAACACTAATGGTTTGAGGATAGCTGTCCACATTCCGAGATAACCCATCTCCCAAAGATCCAATAACTAGCCCTTAGGCGGCCAGGCGGGGGAGACAGGGAATTTATTGCGATCGTGGCGAAGGATGCTGGAATAACGAATAACGGGATTGTGGACAGCTCAAAATGAAATCTACTCCCTTTTATCTATTACACATAGATTTTTCAAAAATCAATCAGTCATCAAGTTGAAGGGAAAATCGATGTAGGATCCCGTTTGTAAGGGGTTGTAAGAGTAGCATCAGTTCAACTGCTCAGAGCCTCCTGTCTGTATTGTACAGTTGTATCCAAAATGTGAAGGGAGCGATTTTCAGGAACACCCAAAAAAGAAACACAATAATAGTGTAAAAATCACATAATGATGATTGATTAAAATCTTGGCTCGTATGAATCTTCTACTTACAAGAACCAGTAAGTGGACAGAGTCAGGTGCGACAGGATAATGAAGAATCAGTAGTGATCAGGAAAGCAGGATGAAGATGTTCTTGTCAGAGTTGTGGTCAGTAAAGAAATATCAAAGGAAGGACCATAGTATGGACCAATTGGCACAGGTTTATAAGAAATAAAAAAAAATAAGAAATGTAACTCACAATATGTACATCAAATGTAGACCAATAAAGGTATCTTTGCGGCGTGAGAGTCTGGGTTTCGGTGTAAAGCATCCTAGGTTGTCCGGGTAACCGGCGTTTGACCGTCACATCCTTCTGGTGGACTGCTTCCGGTTACAGCAAGAGGACAGGAAAGAGTGGTAGCGGATGGTAAGGCGGCACGAAAGGACACCTCGTCAGCCACAATCTTTGAAGCAGGAACGGTTCGCATGCCATGTTCAGGCTTAGCTCTACGCGTTTCGATGATTCATAGTCCGCTTCCTCAGGGAGCAAATATATCAACCCCCATGGGTCTATAGCTTAGTAGTATGTGCAATTAGCAATTAATTGGCGATTAATCACCGGGTCTCTCTTAAAGGGTACAAACCATGTGGATCAAAATCAGACAAACATTTAAGATTTTATTCAAAAAAATATATTATATAAAAAGGATGTTAAATTAAGCAATCTATAATATGATATAATATAATAATAGAAAACTTATGTTAAAACGTAACTAAAAGCTTAAGATTAGAAACTTTTAAAACAGATAAGCAGATACTCGCTGAGTTGTGATACATAAGAGATGGGAGGAGAGGAGACAAAAGGGGAGGCATTAGGATCTATTCATGGAGTCATATAATGCATAAATGATATTATCAGTGAATACAGCAGATAGAAAAAAGTGCGAGTAAACTAGGGGTGACAATTGGAAAAGCTGTGTGATCAAAGGAAAAGGTGTGATCTCAAAAGTTGCATGAGTCGTTAGGTGTTTAGAGTATTTAATCTGTGGATCCAATACATCTCACGTTTACTAGATCACTATCTCGGCTAACGACCTCTCCAAGTTGATTACATTTTCAATGGGGGTGAAAATAGACCTTTGGGGTTTGAATTATGACAGAGAGCAAAAATGCTTTGAAAACGCGTGTGTGGTGGGTTCATTATGCCCCCGTCTAAATATTGCTGAGATGCTCAATCATTTGTTTTTTTATAGACTCTCTTTGTTTTCCCCCACAATTGGAGGCCCGAACATGGGAATTCTAATAAGTAGATCCGTATTCCGTATTGGCAGTTCTATTCCTTGATCTTAAAAATTTCATTTTTATTATTTGATCTGAAATTTTTATCAGTTGCTTGTGCGACAGGCCTTTGCAGCGTTTGGAGTCCATTAAAAGCCCTCTAATTTTTGAAACCACCCTTGTCTTATTTTCTATCTTTTGAGAGCAACGGGTGCAATAATATTTTCAAATTCTTGATTTTGAAGATTATTTTGGAGTTTTTTGGGAATTCATTCTTTAATATCGGATCTTGTAATACTTGCCAAGGTTTCCGAATTATTTTACCAAGATTGTTTGTTCTCTATTAAACGATGTCATAAAGGCTGTATCAAAATTATTGTTGATTTTTATTGTTTTTTTATTTCTTTATTAGAGTTTTCATATCTAGAAACCTTTCTTTTTCGAAGCTGTTGGGTCTAAAATTTACACTATAATCATTTGGAGTAGTAAAGCGTGTTTTTAATATCTCGCATTGTTGTTCAAAAAATTGCATTCATCTCTGTACGTTTTTTTCGCACATTCTTCTGTATCATTAAATGGAACATGGTCCATCATTTAATGGCATGATGGCAGCTGGAACATAGAAGGTATTTATTACTAGCCACGTCCTTTGGAAAAAAGATCTTGTTTTAGTTTCCATACTGGACATAGATATAAGATCCAAAAAAATTCAAGAAGTTTTGCTTACAGTAGAAGTAACTTTTAGGTTAGAGTATTAACATTCATATTTCCCAAATAAACCTTCAGGACTTTGTTAGTCACCCTGACAAATAATATGATGTCATCAATGCGCCGCCCACCATAGAACAAGGTCCGACCACAGACTATCACCTGCCAGATGTGATGCTTTCCCACAATACCATAAAGAGATTGGCATAGCTGGGGGCGAACCTCGTACCCATGGCGGGGGGGGGGGCCACATTTTGAATATAAAAAGGTATTTCAACCAAAAGTTAATTTTTATTGAGTAAAAACGAAATACTATCCAAAATAAAATCTAGTGTGTGTTGTTAAGATTGGAGTCTGATTCAGAACATGTGTGACAGTTCACAACCTAAATCGTGTTGGGATGAGGTGTAAAGGGAAAAGACAGAAGAAACGTCGATAGTCGCCATAATATATTCCCTTTACAATAATACTCTCTAGATTTGGAGAACACGGGGGTCTATCTTAGATATGATGTAAAGGGGCTTTTATGGATGCTCAAACTGCAAACCTGTGAAGCACAGAATACCCCACTCTCACTAAGTTCGAGCACCTCTGTGAGGTTAAGACTCACCAGAAGTGTCTAATATCAGATATATACAATGTACTAGAGCACTCAACGACTCCCAAACAGCATGATTACATGCTTAGATGGTCAGCAGATCTGAGTATGAATATAGAAAGAGAGACTTGGGAAGAAATCTGGCAGGCAGCCTCAGAAACTTCCCTATGTACTACAATCAAGGAAAATATTTACAAGATTATGTTTGGCTGGTATCTTACCCCAGCACGATTAAACCAGATCTACCCTCTGGCATCAGACCAATGTTGGAGAGGCTGTGGTAATAGAGGGGACATGGTCCACATCTGGTGGTCCTGTCCAGAAATTGTGAAATACTGGACCAAGGTCCACATTTTGATAAAAGAGGTCACCGACCTAGAAATTCCTATTGAACCACTGACCTACCTGTTGGCTGCGCCAATGCCGGACATTGTCCGGCCCACCAGGATATTAATCTCCTTCATCCTTACCGCGGCTAGATGCTGCATTGCGGCCTCCTGGAGGAAAACGACCACGCCAGCACTGAGCACAATCAAAAACAGAATCGGTGATGTGATGTCCATGGAACGGCTGACCGCCATCGTTAGGCAAAAAGTCCCCGCCTATGAGGAAATTTGGGAACCCTGGATCCTTCTCACTAGAGTTGCCCAACCAACCTTAACGAGTCGGAGGCCCTCCTCCTCCCCGTAAGGACTAAAAAATGGTTCGAAACAGAGAACCTACAACAGCCAAATGGGTTTCCCACCCCTCCCACCTAACTCTCCCCCCCTCCCCCTCTCTCTCCCCTTCATTCCCCACACCCCTCCCTCTCTTCGCCTTCCTTCCCCGAAGGCATCTCCCCCCTTCCTCTTTTTTTCTTCTTCTCTGGCAGCTCCGGTTGCCACTTTACTTCTCCCCCAAAAAAGTTGTTCAAAAAATTAATTTTAGGCTATGTTATTTGTAATGACTGATGTACTGTATAAGTGCCTAATAAAAACATTGAAAAAAAAAAAAAGTAACAAGGCATACTTGTGGAGTGCACGAGCCCTCATCACCCTATACTTCTCCCTGAGTGCCGGTGGCAGACCGCGTAGGATGATGTTGGGCACCATATCGATGCAAGCGAATGTAGGTTGGGTTCTGGAATCGGGTGCTCTTCCGTGAGCAGGTGTGCTTGTGGCGGCGGGCGAGGGTAGGTTGTCTGGGAGGAAGCTTTCCTCCTGTCTTGGTCGCCGTGTTGTCTCCTGGCGTGGTCTTGACGGGGTTGTCATGTTATCCTCCTCCTCAACGGCATACATGTACACTCCTGCTCTGACATCGGGGATACAGGGGCATGAACACCGAGCAAATTATGTATCCCCGCTATGTCAGCCTCTATCTTCTCCATCCTTTTTTCCCGATCCTGCCGGAACATGATCTGCTTTCAAACAAGTTCCTGCAGCGTTTAAGAAGGAGAACCATTTGTAATGCCAAGCTCTAGAAATGCCATTTCCATCAAACATCCCTCTTTCCTTACTGCTACTCATATCGGATACCTCTGGTACCTAGGGATACCTATGATCCTAACCAAGGTCAGGCCCGATAACTATACTCGAATGGCCCTGTCCCCCTGACTCCCTCACGGCAGGAGGCCATCCCAATTTTCTCGTTTTGTCTGACCTAACCACTACGCGAACCGGAGTTCATGCTCATTGCTTCTCCCTCACTGGGCGCTCGGATCGTTTATATTATCCACCCATCGCTGATCCCTGCACCCACAGAATGTATCTTGGTCCTACAAGTGACTTTAGAGGCTCTACACAGGCTTTCGAGAGAATAAAACAGTCATTCGCCTCACACCATCTAAACCCATCCAGATCCTTCGTTACCACAAGAACCTTTTTGTTTTTTGGAGTCGAAGCTCCCTCCGATGTAGGATCAGGTTGCTATACCTTTTCAACAGAGAAAGAGATCCTCAACTCCACTTCATCATCCTTGTTGCAGTATTTTCAAAGAAATTTTCCTCCCGCCCAAAGGAATTTACGTGTAGTTACCGGAGCTCTCCTATCAGCTGTCCGTTGAAGAGCTTGAATGCACTTACTGGGCAGGCCCAGAGTCTGCCAGTCACCGATACTTACGACCACTAAGAATCTTGTCTGTACATGAGGGAGCACGCGACTAGATCTCGCCAGGCAAGATGTTCCTTTATTCTTTCCTCTTTCCTCGCTTTAACTTCCTCATTTCCTACAGCCCTGGTTCAAAAAAACATTAAGACCGACGCCTTGTCACTACTAGTATCGTGTATAGGATAACAAGGTGATCAACAGGAACCATTCGTCCCTTCCACTTTATTTTGTGCTGCAAATACCTTTTACGAATGCCTTAACGGACAATTACTAAGCGCGAGAAACAACACTCCCGGAGGACTCAACGTGTCCGGAGGACCGTTGTTCACTCCCTAAAGTTTCCAGAGGAGAGTCATGGATGGGGGACATTCATCAGACTGCAGGCCCTCCTGGGCACCAAAAGAAACTGACTGAGTTTCATCGAACGCACATTCTGGTGGCCCTACATGCGATAGACATACCAGCCTTCGTAGCTACGTGCGCACTTGTGCTCGAAGCAAGACGCCCCACCACGACCATCGTCTCACTTCACAACCACTACCCATCCCAGTACGTCCATGGACACATATATCGATTGCCTTCATCGTGATTTGCCCACATCTGAGCCATGGAACAAACGTGACTTGTGTGTGGTGGACAGATTTTCCAAACGTGCCACTTCATCCCTATGAAGGGTTTTACCCACTGCCCAATGTTTATCCTAAGTTTCTAACATCAGGGAGATCTTCAGGTATTACATGGGTCCACCCCCCCTCATGTATAGTGTCGATAGATGGATCCCCAGTTCTCTCCCGTTTTCTGGAGGGCTTTTTGGTAAAAATCTGGACGTTTACCACTACACTTTTTCATCAGGAATTCCCCCCCAGACCATGGACAGACGGAACGCACCAACAGTTTCTGGAACAGTTTTTGAGGTGCTTTATTATCGCTGAAACCTCCAGGCGACTGGCGGTAAAACACTTCTTTCTTCTTTCTCCCCCATGGCAGAATTCTCCCACAATAATTGTAACAGAACGATCATCCAACAGTCAATCCACCATTGTTATGGTCAAACTATTGCTCCTCCCACCCTTCGCACTTCCTTCCCCTCATCTCCAAGTCTGGGTTTCGTCCCGGCCGCAGAGATAGGATTTCGCCACTGTACAGATACATACAAGAAAAAAAAACCCCCCCTATGGCAGAAGATCCATCGGATCTACAGACGCTGGGTATATTACACAAGAACAAGCGGATCGTCCCGAAGAGAGTTCCCATGGTACTCTGTAGGACAAAGGGTTTGGTTATCTAACCAAAAAACATTCGGCTACAGGTAGCTTCATCACCACCCAAACTTGGCACCACTTTTTCTCGGCCATTCGCATCACCAAAAGGATCCAAACCCAGTAGCCCTATCGGCGTTGAACTGCCCAAACATATGAGATTCTTCTGTATTTTCACTCATCCCCTTTCTCCAAAACCTATCATCAAGACATCCTCCAAAGGACAATCTAACCTAACCTCCGCAAACCATACTGTTAGAGGGCCCAACAGAATACCGAGTTCAGACCATTCTCCAACTCCAAATACCATAGTAGGATTAAATATCTTGTACACTGGAGAGGCTATGGGCCCGAGAGAGCAGGTGATATACTTATGCTCATCAGGTAATGCCAACCGCCTCCTCTGCCTTCCAAGTCCACCGTAGCTCCATCCTGCAAAACCATCTCTTGGTTCCCCGGAGGTACGCTCCGACCCTCAGGGGGGGATAATACTGTCATACTTCTTGGCCTCGATCCGCGCGTAGAACCGACTTCAGGAGCCCACGTGGCAGAGTCATGGCGCCCGACGCCACTGCCATGGCAGTGCATGCGTCAGGATCGAGGCGTGATGAGCATAATCTTCTTCTCCTCTAGACGCTCGCTCACGCAGGCACGTCTCCGTTAAATTGTGCTCTGGCAACCAGGAAGCAGGAAACTTGAGGGAGTTCTGTGAGCTCCCACAGGTTGGAGACTTGCTGAGTAAACCGCAGACGTCATCAACTATCCGCACTCTCATCGCTCCCGCTCGATGGTTTTCCCCGGCAACCAGACCTAGCATCAGGAAAAAGCCTAATTGCAAGCTGTGTTTTATGTCAAGTTTGTCCCTCCTGACCCCATTGTTGGACCAGAACAACCCCTGCAAGGTAGTGGATGGACCGTTCCCACATATATACCTGCTTTTGCCTGTCCTTCATTGCTGAGCATAAACTCCTGTTTTATGCATTGTGCTCACAACTGCTGTCTAGTTTTTGTCTTGAACTTTGTCTGACCTGTTTGACCCTGCCTGTTACTTTGGTTTCTACCCTCTCCGATCACTTTTTGACCCCGGCTTTCTTTTACTCACTACTCTACCTTTCTATTACCCCGGGCCTTGGCCTACGACCTCTACCTACCCGACTCTCCAACCCTGAAAACGCAATTACCCTGACTACCTGACCTCTTCCAACCCTACACGCGGTCGCTAGGACTAACGCATTCCGTACAGGATCGTGGTTGTGGTGGTGTTGCCTATACAACCCAACCACCCGTCAGCCCGCGGTCTTTCGTCCCTGTTTGTTGTGATCGCATGCGTGACAGAACCCCCATCTCATTCTCCGTGCACCCATCCACACAATGTCCACAAACGCCATGCACAAGAAGCAGCTCGTTAGACGATGCTGAATGGGATAAGTGTGGATATTCCCGAGAACTCTATTGTGCTGGCAAAGATAGATCTGCTTCTGGAGACCATGCTAAATATGGAACAACGGATCTAAATATGGATCATTGATGGATAGATGAGGAGGGGGGGGATGCCTTCGGGGAAGAAGGCGAAGAGAGGGAGGGGTGTGGGGAATGAAGGGGAGAGAGAGAGGGGAGGGGGGGGGAGAGTTAGGTGGGAGGGGTGGGAAACCCATTTGGCTGTTGTAGTTTCTTGTTTCGAACCATTTTTTAGTCCTTACGGGAGGAGGGCCTCCGACTCGTTAAGGTTGGTTGGGCAACTCTAGTGAGAAGGATCCAGGGTTCCCAAATTCCTCATAGGCGGGGACTTTTTGCCTAACGATGCGGTCAGCCGTTCCATGGACATCACATCACCGATTCGTTTTTGATTGTGCTCAGTGTGGCGTGGTCGTTCCTCAGGAGGCGCAATGCAGCATCTAGCCGCGGTAAGGATGAAGGAGATTAATATCCTGGTGGGCCGGACAATGTCCGGCATTGGCGCAGCCAACAGGTAGGTCAGTGGTTCAATAGGAATTTCTAGGTCGGTGACCTCTTTTATCAAAATGTGGACCTTGGTCCAGTATTTTACAATTTCTGGACAGGACCACCAGATGTGGACCATGTCCCCTCTATTACCACAGCCTCTCCAACATTGGTCTGATGCCAGAGGGTAGATCTGGTTTAACTCTGCTGGGGTAAGATACCAGCCAAACATAATCTTGTAAATATTTTCCTTGATTGAGTACATAGGGAAGTTTCTGAGGCTGCCTGCCAGATTTCTTCCCAAGTCTCTCTTTCTATATTCATACTCAGATCTGCTGACCATCTAAGCATGTAATCATGCTGTTTGGGAGTCGTTGAGTGCTCTAGTACATTGTATATATCTGATATTAGACCCTTCTGGTGAGTCTTAACCTCACAGAGGTGCTCGAACTTAGTGAGAGTGGGGTTTCTGGAAGAGGACAGGTGGTCCGTACAAAATTTCTGATTTGTAGATATTTGAATATGTCCAATTCTCGAATTTTATATTTAGTCCTCAGTTCTTGATAGGTCAGGAGCTTCCCTAGGCTCAAAGATCGCAATCGCCTCTATACCCCGTGTGTTGAATTGGACGAAACAGTTTAGATCCGCATCCCAGAGGGAATCTCGGGTTATTAAAGATAGGGGTCAGTTGAGAACTAGTTGAGGAGAGATCATATTTGATTTTGCATCTATTCCAGACGTCCCACGTGAGTCGTGAGGCCTGCAGTGCAAGATTATATTTTTGCCCCTCTCCTCTGTCCAGGCTCCAGAGGTAGGCTTGCAAGGAAGGCATCTTGGCATATTGAGTCTCTATTTTTACCCAGCAACAACGGGTCGGGTCTGAGTTCCACATTACTACCTGCTTGAGCTGGGCAGCTAGGTAGTATTTATATAATCTGGTACCCCCCAGTCCCCCCCTGGATCTCGCGGCCATCAGGGACCGATCTGGCTACTCGGGCCTCTTGCCCTGCCAAAGAAGTGGAGCAATCTGTTCTGTATGTATTTTAGATCAGTGGCCGGAACGTGGATCGGAGGAGTGTCTGAAAAAAGTATAACATTCTTGGGAGTATATTCATTTTTGCGGAGATCATCCTCCCGAACCACGAGATCTGGTAACCTTCCCACTGATCTAGATCCTTTTTGATCTTGACCCATAACTTCGGGTAGTTAACACGGTATAGATCCCGGTAGTACCTTGACACATTAATTCCCAGATACTTAATGTGCGAAGGGCACCATCTATAGCAAAATTTAGTTTAAGGAGTTTGACCACGGGATCTGGGAGGCTAAGATTTAGGGCCTCAGATTTGTCGCGTGTTATTTTATATCCTGATACCTTCCAAACTCGCTCAGTTCTATCTGAGTTAGGGAGGGAAGTTAGGGGGTTAGTCAGAGTTAGGATGATATCATCAGCGAAAGGGAAAATTTTGTATTGTTCCTGATCGAGGGAGAGACCCTGAATATTTGGGTTTTGTCTTATTCTAGTCGCCAGTGATTCGATCGTGAGGGCGAAAAGAAGAGGGGAGAGGGGGCATCCTTGCCGGGTTCCATTGCGGATTTGGAATCGTTCGGGGCCTCCACCTGAAGTCTTATTTGAGGCTGACGGGTTTCGGTATAGTGCCTGAACCCCCTTCATGAACGAATCTTTGAACCCAAATTTTGTCAGTGCGTGTTCTAGAAATAGCCAGTCATTCTGTCAAATGCCTTCTCCGCGTCTAGGCTTAAAGCATCGCCTTTGCTCCTGAGAGGTGGGCATGGTCAACTAGGTTAATGATTTATGGTATTGTCTGAGGCTGACGGCCCAGGACAAAACCGACCTGATCCATATGTATTAGTCTCGGGAGGATAGGATTAAGTCTGTTCGCCAAGATCTTACTATATAATTTTAGATCATTGTTCAACAGTGAGATTGGTAAGGAAAAAAAGGAAATGACGCGGCGGTCACAGCTCCTCCAATCAGCCTCACGCATATAGGAAAAAATAAAAAACTTATTGATTAATTCAACATTGAACAACAGCAAACTGGGACACTCTGACGCGTTCGTCTGGGATCAGACTTTTCAAAGAGGACTTCCCTTTCAACATGCGGCGTCTACTATATACACATGACTACTTCTGATGGTCACCATAATGCAATACTCCACTTCACATCGAAAGCCCAATGTGGCGAGTAATAAGCATTAAGTGGCCGAGTTGTATTGAGCTATACAGCAGACGCCCCAGTGGTAAAACACAATATATGTCACAATTACAAATGTTAAAACCGAAAAAAAAAAAATGATTTTAAACAACAAAGGCTGATAGTACATTCATTGATATATTAAGCTAGCAGTTTCGAAGAAAGGGGATGGGTTTAAAATGTATACACTTCTCAATCAGTATTCTGCTTGGTGATACAGCTCTACAAATCAATTGTCATGATAGTAGCCCTAAAGGATGTCTGTGTGGATTGTAAGAGACACATGTCTGTTATAGTCAAAAAAAAAAAGAGATATCATTGTCATGCAAAAGTCTTTAAACCTCTAATGAAACACGTATTCTCTAAATCTGTTAGTATTACACCATAGGATCTTAAGATGGATATGAAATGAAAATTAAACGGACACCCCCTGAATGATTTAATCACCAGGAACTGTTTTAGCTTCCAAGTCCTGGTTAATACCCAATGGATGAAGGGTGCCCAAGGTAAATCCAGTACATCTCGCCTGTTAAGTACATTTTCTCTGTCCCCCCCACGAATTAATATGACAAGGGAATGTTCAGTTTCTAGAGATGCGGAGGAGACATCACTTTGATGAAGCGTAAACCATAAATTTCAGAATATACAGATAACTACAGGGTGGGGTGCCTAATTCGGTAGAGTACAGTCGGGCACATCCTAGAAATGCCCAAAAGTAAGTCCATGCGGTCAGGATACAGCCTCACCGCACCCGATCCAGCGATGAATAAATTCAGCGGTCATACTCACGTCTGCCTGCGTGATCTGCCAAAGTAGCTGTTTTGTTTTATGATAAGGCAGACGCGATTACCCAGATGCGTGGTGATGTCGGACATCACCACGCAGCTGGGTATCGCGCGAATTATCAACCAGCTACTTTTGGCAGATCAGCAGGCAGATAGAGACGTGAGTAATGACAGCGATTATTCATCGCTGGAGACAGGGGGCAGGTGAGGCTGTATCGGACCGCATGGACTTACTTGGGCATTTCCTAGCGAAGGTGCACGACTGTACTTACGAATTAGCACCCCACCTGTAGTAGTTATCTGTATATGGATGAAACTTTATGGTTTAAGCTTCATCAAAGTGATTTCTTCCTCCTATGCTCTAGAAACTGAAAAACAGCCTTGTTTATAGCCCAGGGGTACAAGGGGGTAACGCCCCAATATTTTTCAGAGCAGTGCGATTGGTTCTATAACTTCCGCATTAGGGTGGGAGGGGGCCTACAGTCTTTTGAGTATTATAGCAAGATTGAGCGGACTACGACATTGAGGACGGTGATGGGACTCCCTTCTAAGAATGAGTTGAACAAGTAATAGATGGGGCGACAGAGGATGAGGCTGGAAGCAAATCTCCGCTTATAGCATTAGTAAAACCATACAGCGGCCCGAGTTCGTCCGTTTTGGAGCATTTTGAAGCCCCCTTTGACAGCCCTTTCTAGTTTCTCAGCTGTAACGTGTGGCGTTTAAGATAAGATTTTCTTCCTTGTTAGGACGGGAAGATCGCCTCCAATAGTAGGTAGTCAGTGCGTGTTGACGAGTAGTGATCCTTTGAAACCTGGGTTAGCAGAGTTGGCCCTTTGGGTTATATAGTTTGGTATAAAATTGGTAAATTCTCCTTGCTATTTCTCTTTGCGTATTATAAAAGCTCACACAGAGCCATCCGGATCGCCACGCCCGTATTTGCAGATCTTTTTGGTATCCTCTATTAACTTGCTAGCCGAGAAGTCTCATCGGCCTTGTCCAATATCATAATACATCCATGACCCGTCCATTTGAGAGCTTTTTCTAAGTTATCCAATTGAAATAATTTTAACTCGCTTTGGCCAGTGTCAGGTTTATAAATTCTACGGGAGCGGGTTAATTTTATGCTGCTGCTCTAAGTGATCTTTTTGTCAGTAAGAACTCCTGTTAGTTTGCAGTTTAGTTTTTCTCGTGTGGGAGGCAATCGAGATGCGAGTTACTCGGATTGTCGCTTATGGGCTTCCCACAGCTGGCTGGAGATGAGAGGGACCCTGCATTTATGCGAGAAAGTATTCCTAAGGGATTATTTTTGAGGTCTAGAACTGTTCCAGAGTGATTCAGTAAGGAATCGTTAAGCTACATGCAATCAAATAGTTTTACAAAGGAATGGATAGGGTCACTGGTGATGGCGAGCATGATTCCCCTTCGACAACCTCGTGATTGGTGCCAGATATCGTGTCTTGGTTGGTGCGCTTCTAGGATGTCTTTGTACGCAAGGAATAATCAGATACGGAATAGCGTTCCCTGGCCTTTGGGTGCGAAGTAAAACGCGCTTTTTGTCATTTGTCACATCCTCTTGACCCTGATGTTTCGGTTCTCCAAATGTCCAAAAGATGAAAGTACCCCATAATGTCTTAATTTCTTTCCCCCAGTCTTTGTGACTGAAGTAGAATGCTTGTACGCCCGGGAGCTCGTTTGATCTTGCTTTCTGGGTGTTCAAGTCCATTGTTAGGGTCCCACTGCGCCAGAGTTAGTAGACGAGGATAGGTACTGTGGTCAATTCTCTCCAGAACTTTTTAAGAATTCTGTACGGTCTTGTTTGGGGTCGCGTTATGGTAATAAGGTTGCGATTGCCGAGCTTGAACAAAGTGCCGCCGTATACCCAATAATCACCCCTATGGATTCGGGCCTATTGGATTTTGCTGATTAGAGTTAAATGGGGTGACCCGACTCACAGATGGCAACCCCTTGCTTGCGTTTGCACTAATCGGAAGAGAAGAAGTGTTCAACGGTTATCACGTTTTCTTGACTGACAACTTGTTGTGTCACTTGTTCGCCGTGTCAAGGTTCTGACCGAGACCCCGGCCTAGCCATAGCTTCTTTGTCCTACTGGGTGTGCCTTGCCTTCTGTTGGCTCTGGGTTCCTCTGTCTTGTCTGTCTTCTTGTTGCTCCTCTCTGTTCTTATAGCGCTGCTTCCTGTCTTTTTCCTTTGCCTTGTTGCTGTAGGACTCCTTCGTATGCCTCATGCCTGTCTTTGATCCTGCCTGTTTACTGGACCTGTACCTGTATGGTAGGTCTGCTCACAAGTAAAGGTCCTTGCTAGTAATCTGGCTGTCCCTGGTTATTCTGCTCCCCGGTCTCAGTCCCTGATCCCTGTTCTTAGTCCCTGTCCTGCCCCGCCTGTCCTGTGCCGTCTCCTCGTTTGCCGACCTCTGTTGTACCTGACTTCGCTACCGTCCGCCGCCTCGGACCTGCTTGTGACCCCTACTACGCTCGTGCTGTTCCTGCCACGAGATCCTACCCGCCACAGGGAGTCTCCCGCGACCGGAAAGCAAAGGCCACTCTGGATCTCGCTGGAACAGATTCTTTCTGCCTGCACCCATTTCATGCCTGCTGCAGCAGACCACAATCCGCATGGTTGAAGATAGTACTTTAGTTTCTTTTTGGAGATCCAGTTGGAAGGTTTTTTTTTTGTTTGCTGCTAAGTGTTCTGCAAGAATATTGCGTTCATAAAGAAAAACATTTTCTGAGCTAGAACTGTTTGCTGCAAGAAATTAATGAAGCTTTCTTTGAGATTTTATTTTGGTGCAGTGCCTGCGGGTTACCCTTGCCAGAATCGTTGCAACCTTTTTAGACTCTGACTTCATTTCATGGCTAGGCTTGTCTCTGCACATCCTGGTTGGAAATGCTGTTTCACAGGGTTCTATTTAGAGACAGAGTGCTTTTAATTATTTTGTTCCGACATACTGTGTTTGTTCATGCAATCTTAGTTTTTCATATGATTGGTTTCTAGGTTAGGTTTACCTGCCAAGTCCCCTAAAGTTTGTTTTCTCTGCAACAATATGATTTATCCCTACGCCTGATATCAAGTTTTAGATTTGACTGCCGGGTCTCTGTCTGATATTCCGCTATGTCAAAAGTTTAAGATCTAACTACAGTTTCTCTGGATTAGTTTACTGCTTGTCTATGATATTTCTATGCTGATATCAAAAGTTTCAGATTAAACTGGCAGGTTTTCTTTGTCTATATGATATCCCTTCGCCATGATGCATAAAGATTTAGATGTAACTTGCAGGTTTCTTTGTCTATATGATCTCCCCTACGCCTGATGCATAATAAAGATTTAGATGTAAATCAGGTTTTCTTGGTCTATATGATTATCCCTACGCCTGATTGCATAAGGATTTAGATGTTACTGCATGTTTTCTCTGTCTGTAGATATCCCCCTCGCCTAATGTCTAAAGATCAGATATAACTGCGGTTTCTCTGTCTAGTTTTCCTTTGCATTTATAATCTCTGTGACTGATGTTGAATTCTCAAAGGGTAGCTCTCCTATCTTGTGTCTCTCTGTGTCTAATATCCTGTTGTTCATTTCTAATGCTTCTGTTTTAAAAACACATTTCCTGATTTACTGGTTTCTTGGGAAGGTGGTTTAATTTTGGCTCCCACCAAACAGTCTTGAGCAGTGGAATGTGAACACAGTACATGATCTCAGAATTCTCAAAAAGTAAGGAAGAAGAAAAAGAAGGGAGGGTACTGTGCACGTGCAGAAGGGAAATTAAGAAGAAAATTTAACCTCAAGTTCATTGATGAAGGAAAATATGCGGCAGCTTAAGGCCACTCCAGACGTGTCCCAAGAATAGTGGAAGAGAAGAGAAGAAAGATGTGCTCCTACTCAGACGCTCAAGCTGCCCAAAAGAGATTGATGTCTTCAGTGGACGTTTAGCATAAAGGCACGAAGCTAGGCTGCACTACAAGAGGTCTATCTCGCCAAGTGCTAAAGTGTGTCTCCAGGAAAAGGAAAAAACACCAGTTGGAGCGGGACCTGGTGTCAGTCAGGTGAGCTGGAGGGGAAGGCTTGCTATGCTGCTGAGATCGGCGCCCTCGCTTCGAGAGTAACGAATTCCTGGAAATCTCTAGAAGAAATTGACAGGTCTTAATACAGCGCTTAAAGTCTCCATGAGGAGATTTGCCTACTTCAAAAAAAAGAAGATGGGGAAGTCGTCAGGAGGAGAGATGCTACTTCAAAACAGAGATACGTTCTATGAGAGACGCCTCCGAAGAATTAAAAAAATAGGTTTGAAACTGTAACCCAGAGTACAAGAATCTACGTGTCCCCAGGTCAGTGACGGAGATCAGAACTCCATGATTAGGAGAGGAGAAGAAAAGTTGGCCCCAGGAAAAGTTTGGATGTGTGCGACAGCACTGCAGAATGCAGAGAGAATGCTGCAAGAAGAACGGTTTCTCCCGGAGCGGTGCACACAAAACAGAAAATATGCTTGCAGAAGAAGAGTCAGGCGGCAAGAACTGCGTGCACCATTCTGCAGGACACGAAGGAGAATGGGTGAATGTGAAGAAAAGCAGCGAGTTCTGCAGGAGAAAGTTTACAGACTGCCTACAAGATAAAGATGCTGGAAGAGTATTTGAGTACCCAGTGTGTCCCCAAAGAACAGCATGAGGAGCTGAAGGTCACCACGGCATGACCAGAGCCTCGCTGGAGGAAGAGCTAAAGCTAGCAGGCTGAACTCACATCTCAGCAAGCCACAGCGATGCAGGCACAGTCGCGAGACTCAAGACTTCAGCTTGCCAAAAGGAGGATAAAGAGAGATCGGTTATCAGATCAGAGGCCCTACTCCCTAATAGACCCTTACACTGCGGTAGAAGTTATACGGTTACCATCGCTTGGTTAGCACTAAAGGACGCCTCCGAAATTGCTTTGGGATCAGGGTCACCAAGTGGAGAAGAAACTAATGGAGCCATGAGAAAGCAGTCGGAGAAGTCTAGATCACTGGAAATTCCGGCTCAGTGGTGTTCCTATGGGATCCACCAGGCTAGCAGGACAAAAGAAGCTGGAAGTGGAAACTAGAAGCTCTTTCGAGGAAAATCCCACGATTACTTGGAAGGGTCATGATCAGTCAAGATGTTGCGCAGAAAGAGAGAAATTTTAAATGACCTGACGAGTTTGCTCTTGGAGTCCAATCGTTCACTCGCCGGGGGCCTGAGAAAGACCTGAGCCGAGAGGTGCATTAGAGCTTTGGAGATTGAAGGAGCAGGAACATCAAAGACGAAATCAGAGTAGTATTAAGAGAAACACTAAGATGATGGATAAAGAGGATATATTGGTCACAAAAAGAGACCACGAAGAGTGAACTCTGTGTCACCCTGACTCACGGTAGAAAGGCTGCACCCGTCTCTGCCCCACGTTCCTGATGCTCTGCCCTGCTGTTGGGTTGAACGCACCCATTCGGAGGTTCTTGCAGCACCCAATGTACATGTGGAGTACCCTATGCCCACTGCAAACCACCAGAGGTGGGGTCACTTGAGTCACCTTTCATCAAAGGCCCCGGGAAGACCCTGAGGATCGTCCGAAGAAACGCTCTCGAGAGGGAGGGAAAAGTAGTAATGTCAGGTTCGGCATAGACTCCTGTAGCCATAGCTCTGTCCACGGGGTGTGCTGCTTGCCTTCTGTTGGCTCGCGGTTCCTCTGTCTGTCGTCTTCTTGTTGCTCCTTCTCTCTGTCTTATAGCTCTGCTTCCTGTCTGTTCCTGCCTTGCTGTGTCAGACTCCTTCAGTATGCTCATGCCTGTCTTTTGATCCGGACCTGTTTCCTGTACCTGTTACCTGTATTGTAGTCTGCTACAAGTAAAGGTCCTGCTAGTAATCTGCTTGTCCCGGGTTATTCCTGCTCCCCGGGGGTCTAGTCCCTGCTTCCTGTTCTTAGTCCTGTCCTGCCCCGCCTGTCCTTTCCAGTCTCCTCAATGGCGACCTCTGCTTTGTACCGGACTTAGCTACCTGCCGCCTCTTGCCTAGGACCCCTTGCTTGTTATCGATGTCGCTTACCTGCCGCCTGCCGGACCCTGCTTGTGTGACCCTACTACGCTAGTTGCTGTTCGGGTCCACCGAGATCCTAACCGCCACCAGAGTCTCCCGCGACACGGAGCCTGAGATGTGAAGTGGGTATCCTGGAGGAAAAACCATATCACCCCCTGCTTTTAGTCGGAGTGCCAGGCATCTCTTAATATTGTTGTGCAGGCCCTTAACATTTAGGGAAACAATTTTTTAGTGCTTTTGTTGAGGACATTTTGTCTTAAAGTTTTCGATTTGGGCCAAGGGTGGGGTCCCTCCGTTTGGGTGGGGGGGGGCTTGAGAGGGGTCTTAGTGATTGGGTGCCTGCTCTGACGGGGGAATCGGACGGTGTTGTGTTTCATTGGGTAGAGTTAGAGACAGCAGCCAAATGGGGGGGAAGCGGGGGGGAGAGAGAGGGAGGGTTGGGGGGGGGGGAGAGAGGGGGGAGGATTGGGTGAGGGAACCGCTGGGACAGTAACAGGGTGGTGGTAGAGAAGAGGAGAAGAAAGTCGAAAAGGTTGAAAACGGTCTATCTAAGGACCGGCGGGAGTGGTATAAGACCCTTGGGGGAGCGTTCCGGTTAAACGGCCTCAGCAGAGGGGGGCTGGGCAGAGACCCTTAACAATCTTCGGTTACACCAGAGCATATTTTGTCTAGAGGTCGAATTGGAGAGCTTCTAGGGGAACTTACTCGCCAAACAGGGGCAGATAGGGTCTATACTACCATACGCCCTATTTTCTTTCGTGCGGGGGGGGGCCTAAGGGGGATAGACATTCTTTTGGTTTTCCCATGATTGAGGTGCGGGTGAGCTTGGGGGGGGGGAGTGTGTAGGGCTGGTGGGAGGGGAATGAGCTGCCGCGCTAGAGGATGGGTGCCTAGAGAAGAGGGGGGCGAGAGGAGGGGGGGGAGAAGGGAGCCAAAAAGGGAGAGAAGGAAGGAAAGATTAAAATAAGGAGGGGGGAGAAGGGGAGGGGGGGGAGGAGAGGGGGGGGGTGTAGGTAGAGGGGGTAGAGGTGGGGTGGGAGGGTGAAAGGGCAGTTCAATCACATGTTCTCTGGTTGTTTTTCATTTTAGATAGCATGAAACAAAACTCAAGTACATATTGATTACACAATCCTTTACCACCAGGAGGTGAGAAGGGATAGTGTAGTATGCTCAACCTTCTGGCGGACCTATGGCTACACACTCCCGAGTAGGGGGGGAGAGGGGAGGGAGACGGGAAGGGAAAGGAGCGGGAGGAGGAGGGGGGGGACATCCGGGGGGGGGCGAAGGGAACGGATGGACAGGTCCCCAAGGAGGGGGAGAGAGGGAGGGGGGGAGGATAGGAAGAGGGAGTGGGGTTGAGGAGAGGGGGGGAGTGGAGGAGGGGGGGGAGGGGAGGGAGAGGGAGAAGGGGGCAAGGGGTAGGGGAGAGTACAAGGTATGGGGGAAGGGGCAAGGCAGAGACGAGGGGGTGTGGGGGGGGACGAGAGGGGAGAGGAGGGGAGAAGGGGAGAGGAGTGGGAGAGGGGGAGAGGCGTGGGAGAGGAGTGGGAGAGAGGACCTGCGACAGGATGGGGGGGAGGGGGGGGATCAAAAAAAGGGGACGGGGGGAGGAGCCCGTATTGGATAACGTCATTTTGAGCATCAGGCAGTGTAGACCCTGCATCCCCAGGTGGGGGCCGGTTAGGCCCTTGAGAAGAGGGCAAGGTACTAGTGACATGTTTGGCTGACGTAATTATGGATTATTTCTTAACAACCAACTGAACATCGGAACATTGAGAATATGCATTGACAATGGGGCCATAGGCAGGAAAGTTACAGCGCCTTGACATCTTTCATAAAAGACTGCTATAGTCCCTGACCTGTTGAGATGGTGTAGATTAGAGACAAGAGATAACATCAGCTTTCACATTCAACAGTACTAACAAGCATTCAAAGTGAACCAGGTGTAGAAGTATCAGGCTGTGTACGGGGGGTTTGACCTCCTGCTTTAGTCCGCGGGCAGTGTCTCTCTCACCGAGTGTGTTGTTGGGAAATTTGAGCAGATTGAGAGGGTAGTTAGTTTGTAGGGGAGGGGGGGAGGGCGGGGGAGGGGGGTGGGTGGTGGTGAGGGGAGGGGATGAGGAGGGGGGGAAGATCAGAGGGATTTTTCCCTATCGGGCTTGCGCGTATTTTAGGTATCAGGGCGTTGCTTCGAAGGTGGTAGTTTTCATGGAGCTTGGTATGAATTAGGTTGTGCCTTGTGTAGGGTAGGGGAACGGGGGGCCGGAGTAGGGAGCGGGGGCGATACTATTCGAATAACAACAATTTGACAGTAAGCCAATCATGTAAGCCTTAATGAGCGAACATTAATTAACTGAGCTCCATTTGGAGGTCACATACAGTAACGATTCGCAGCAGCAACCAGCAAACCCTTGCAGTGGGCCTACAAAGTAATCAATAAATGGGGAACAATCTATAACGCTGAAACGATAAGAAGGTGAGCTTAGAGGAAAGAGTCAATGTCTAATCCTGATAATCCTTTAGTAGGGGATTAACACAATCTATAGGGTAGTGAGGGGGGAACCCAGCTGATCCTACGGGTGGTAGGAAGAGCTCAGAGGGGAAATTATGTGGGTATCCATAGTTTACAGACCCCATCCCTGAAGTATGACCAGAGGGGTCATGTGGGGCTGTGACAGACTTGCGCTGGCACATCCCCAAGGATGACGGAGAGGAGGAGTCCAGGGATCCAGGTGAGGGATAGATTGCCCCGGGAGGGCCCATCGCCAGAGGGGGGGAGCCCAAGGTTCCCCCGACTGGGCAGTATCTGTTGGTACTCGACTGTAATGTCACTCAGCGATGGGATGTCGCTCGGGGCGGCCCAGGCGCTCGGCACCCGGTATGACCACCTGGACCAGGAGTGTGAGGCTTACGCTTCCGTCTGCGCGGGCACGCGGCTTCGCCGCACACCTGCTGACGTCACTTTGCCGGCTCTTCCGTGAGCCCCAGCGCTCGTCGGGTGGGGATCGGCTTCCGGGTTCAGGCGGGGTCTCCGTTGCGCCGGATGCGAGTCGCGCATCCTATAACGTCACCGTGGCGCGCCAGGCGATCCCACTGGAGCCCACGGCGGGGACGTCCCAGCGGTGCGCCACTTTTGTGGAGGGAGCTTGCAACTCATCCAGGGCGCCACGTGACGGTAGAGGTTTGTTCCGGACGCCATTGGGGAGAATTTGAGCAGGGCGAGGCGTTTTCCTCGCGTAACCGGTGAGTAGCTCGCGAAGATTCCGAAGTTGGGCCGCGCTGTCTGTTCGCCCTCCGATTATCCTTGGGTGGCTTATGGAGGACGGGAGGCAGAGAAGGGCACCCCCGGCCGGCGATCCGGAGGTCTTCTCCATGGGAATGTAAGAAGGTAGAGTTCGCTCATCAGTCGCCATTGTGGGTGAGTTTCAGGGACTGATGCTGCGTCTGGATCCGGGCGGGGCGTTGTTTGTCTGTGAGTTTTGCTTTCTATCTGTCCGGGATTGTCCTTGCAATCGCAATCTCGACTCCGAGGCCTCCACAGATTGATATTCTTTTTCCTGAGTCCGATTACCAGCTGGGTGGGCAGTTTGGGGAGTCCACGGGGGAAGGCCAGGGTTTTTGCTAAGTGAATCAGGTGCCGGATGGTGTAGGAATTATACCCTTGTGGGGAATAATCAATTTGAAAGGGAACCCCATCTGTAGTTTATTTCTTTCGCACGAGAAGGAGTAATGTTAGTAGACGTCCGTAGTGTTTTGCGTCGATCCACCGTATCTTGGAGAGGTCGTTATAAGACCTGAAGCGGGGTGCGCAGCGGAAGCTGATCGTGTCCCTCCCTCTGCTAGCGCCTATTAAGTTTGTCTTTGGTGGTAGTAGCTGTGGAGCCGCAGATCACGTCCCCGCCGACGGTTGGGGTCCTCGGCCGCAGGTCCGGGCTCTGTGCGCCCTATCCATTTCATCAAGTCCCGGGAATCAAGGTCGTGGGCAAACAGAAGAGGAGAAAGCTCCTTCAGTGTAGCACCGAGATGCGTGGTAGCACCGCCTACATCAGCTACCGCCACCCCCCCGCCAACCCACCCCCCTGTACCCATCCCACCCCCCCCCCCCCTCGGATGCCCGATCCGCGTTTCGGGCGGCGATCCTGTCTTTTCCTGGTCTCCTCCGTCAACGTAGTATATGTTATGTGGCCCCAGCTAATGATCTCTGTCATCGGCCTCTGACTGTGGTGTGTAAGGCCTCATCCAGCACTGGTCTCCAGGTGGTAGATTGCGTTCCTGCAGCCCCTGGATATCATGCCTATTTCCGCTACCGCTCCTTATATATATGCCCTGTAGTGAACGTTGGAGCTTGGCATGGAGTAGTTCCTCACAGGTTAGCTTTGTGATCCCCCGTCCGGGGAAGGGGGGGTCCTGTAGGGCTTGACTGAGTCTGATGCCTTGTTTGCCTCGTGGAGCGAAGCCTGGGGGCCATCTTGACTTTCATTCCCTGTCTCAGCAATTCTGTTTTGTTAGGAGAGACGGGAAAGAAGAACTTCCCCACTCCCCTGAGTCGGGGGATTTCCCCCTTTAGCCATCTTTGTTTTAGAGGGTCGTCAGAAGGGCTTTTTTTCAGGGTTATCTATGTACCGGGGTAAGGATGTAAATCCATGGTTATTCAGGAGGGTCTCTGAGATCAGCCTTCTCCGACTGTCCTGGACTGATGGTCACGACACGCCCCCCTGCCTTGTTACTGTTTTAAGCACCAGGTGTCCTATTGATGTACAGCGAGTGGGCTTTGACCAAGTGAACTACAAAGGAAAATCGCCTAAAAAGCGCTTACTGCAATTTACGAAAGACCCCAGTTACTGGATGAATTGCGAGCAACTTTTTTCAATTACAGATCCCTGTACAGTAAAGGCATTCAGAGACTGCATTAATGGATTTTGAGGCCATGCAAGGCATCGTGCCATGGAAGGGACAATTGTGGGGGTACTAATTTCGTGAGTTTCAACTGTTGTGAATGTCTATGGTAACAGTGTTTCTGTTTCCAGTTCCCAGGGCCGCAACAGGCCCGGTTTTTCAAGGTTGTCTGAAATCCGTCCTGTTTGCAGCCCTCAGGACTGGGATGGGTGCAGTGCCGACTGACTGTTCTGCACACCATCCCACTGTACAGTTTTTGATTTGCTGTACTTAATAAAGGGAGATGTTTTGTTTGATATTGTTATGAATTAAGATTTAATTTTCATACCATTAAAACCATTACTGTTGTGTACTGTAATGTACATGTTTTGAGGAAGGAAATGGTAAAACCGTGGTCACAGACTCAACCACACGCTTGGAAAAAATATTAAAAACTTATTTAACTCCACGTGGTATATCAAAGCACCACTCTGATGCTTTCGTCTATAGATAGACTTTTTCAAGAGTGATAGATCACCACACACGTAACCGGATTTATAGGAAATGACGCATACAACAGGCACCGTCCCTATTGCACAGGGCCTCCTTCCTCGCTAAATAAAGTCAAAATTGACGTCATCCTATTAAAGGGACCAAGTTACTTATACCCACTAATAAAACATAATAGACAGACATCAACACCTCTTACCATATAAAAAAATTGGGATTAAAAACAAAGACACTGTAAGCTCACATCTAACTACTGGAAAAAATATCTTAATCAATTGAACAACCAAATTCATAATGTGGAACGTATTAAGTTGGATGATGTGGACAAATCATCTCCCGATAGATATTTATAATCAATAGCATATCCATACCATCATAACTACGACCCTACTAACTAGAATACGAATATGGATTGATGGGGCTTGAGACCTTCAGTCCAATGTCTCTCAATATTTATCAGGACTCCCACTTATATTCACCATGGTACGATGTCAATATTGAATAGCGGATCATGAAGCTAATTCTTTCTGTCTCTAATGCATGCTAATGTATGCATGCATAAGGCTACTGATGTAATAACACATTGTTCACTAGCTCCCCGCGCCAGCTGTGACGAGGGACCTTTATGCGTGCACGATAGGCATGTTGCGTTTCTTTTGCACGTACATCGAGTGTCCTAAAATGTCTTCGGGTATGCTGTTTTTTCACAAAAGAGAATTACATTGCATAGCACATATAATACCAATCGCTCTTTGAAAGTAATCTGCGGAATTTAATTGGAACTATAATGGCCTATTACACCCAGCACACTCCCCAACCACTCAGCCAACCAGTGAAAGTGTTTAGTTCCCACCCTGGTTGATGCCAAGTGGTGTGAGAGTGCGGCAGGTGTAACATCCAGTCAACCTTCACGCGATTAAGCATACCCTCAATGTCAATCCCCTCCCTAGTATGTGAGGGGGAAAACATTTCAAGGGCATAAATAGGAAATTCCTCCAATACCCCCCTACTACACTTGAAAAATGTAGAGGTACTGGATGCGAACATCGTTCCTTTTTATTAGCGAAATTTTCCGCAATGCGGGGTTTTAAGGGACTTTTGTGCGGGCCAACATACCGACTAATGTCATCCCGCATTGCAACAATATTGTAAAGGTGGTATTGCATTCAAAAAGGGTTTTTTAACATGGCTCTTTTTGTATCATCATACCTTATGATCGTTAGTTTTGCAGACATACCTACACTTGAACAGTTTACATGAGGAAAAAAAAACTCTTAGGTGGTCCCTCTTAGTTTGTATATTCTGATCTTGTTTGGAATACAGCTTGGTGACAAATGTGACGCTGGTCTGCGCTTTCGATATGAAATTTAGGGCATTTTTACAAACTTTTGTAAGTCTTTATCGTAAAGCTAGTGTACCCAATTTTCATGACTATGTCACGGTATATTCCGAGTGGCGACTATATGTGGTGATAAATATACGGACACTTTCCCCATGGAACTAATGAAGTAAGTTATGTGTTTGTCTCAGTTTGTTTTTTTAAGAAGTAAAGTAATGATCTATCCATAGATTAGCTGACTCAAATGCTTCTTGAGATATCTGTTGAGTATATCTCTTACCAGAAATCTATTTGATAGTTCTCTTGATGCTACAATAAGCTCTCTCATCTTGCTGCAAATCGCGTATGTATTACGATTGCGATTTGGGAATAAACCAGCGAGGGTGCGGTGGCGGCAGGGCTCGTGGCAGACAGTAGTGTGTTTCCTGTGGAATGTGGTTTAAGGAAGATTTCTGATGAAATTTTCATGTCAGATCGATGGTAGAGAAGGAGGTCTAGGAAACTAATTTACCATGAGTTTTGTTCATAAGAAACCATATCAAATCGTTATCATTTAAGTATTAGCAAAAGAAATCCCAGTGAGATTCCTCTCCGTCCCATATCATTATGAGATAGCTATGTACCGTTTTTAAAGATATAATATTAGAACGCATAGTGTTATTACTGGATATATAAAACTGTGACTACCAAAAACCCATAAATAAACAATTTGCGTTATGATGGTGCTGGCAAAACTCGTGCCCATTGCTTGTGCCAATAATTATGCAAGTAAAATCGTTTGAATCAAATAGAAAATAATTTTAGTGAGTAAGAAAGTGATAGATTCTAAAGAAAAGTGACAAAGTAAGTGGATATTGTGACTGATTAAGAAAGTGATTCACCGCAATAACCATGGTCATGATGTATAAAGAATATATTAAAGAAACCACGTCTAATGTGACCCCATTCTTAATGTCGAGTTCCAGACCACGTCCTAGATAGAAATGACCATCCGCTGAAATCCTTGATAAATGATGGTAGTTGCGAACACTAATGGTTTGAGGATAGCTGTCCACATTCCGAGATAACCCATCTCCCAAAGATCCAATAACTAGCCCTTAGGCGGCCAGGCGGGGGAGACAGGGAATTTATTGCGATCGTGGCGAAGGATGCTGGAATAACGAATAACGGGATTGTGGACAGCTCAAAATGAAATCTACTCCCTTTTATCTATTACACATAGATTTTTCAAAAATCAATCAGTCATCAAGTTGAAGGGAAAATCGATGTAGGATCCCGTTTGTAAGGGGTTGTAAGAGTAGCATCAGTTCAACTGCTCAGAGCCTCCTGTCTGTATTGTACAGTTGTATCCAAAATGTGAAGGGAGCGATTTTCAGGAACACCCAAAAAAGAAACACAATAATAGTGTAAAAATCACATAATGATGATTGATTAAAATCTTGGCTCGTATGAATCTTCTACTTACAAGAACCAGTAAGTGGACAGAGTCAGGTGCGACAGGATAATGAAGAATCAGTAGTGATCAGGAAAGCAGGATGAAGATGTTCTTGTCAGAGTTGTGGTCAGTAAAGAAATATCAAAGGAAGGACCATAGTATGGACCAATTGGCACAGGTTTATAAGAAATAAAAAAAAATAAGAAATGTAACTCACAATATGTACATCAAATGTAGACCAATAAAGGTATCTTTGCGGCGTGAGAGTCTGGGTTTCGGTGTAAAGCATCCTAGGTTGTCCGGGTAACCGGCGTTTGACCGTCACATCCTTCTGGTGGACTGCTTCCGGTTACAGCAAGAGGACAGGAAAGAGTGGTAGCGGATGGTAAGGCGGCACGAAAGGACACCTCGTCAGCCACAATCTTTGAAGCAGGAACGGTTCGCATGCCATGTTCAGGCTTAGCTCTACGCGTTTCGATGATTCATAGTCCGCTTCCTCAGGGAGCAAATATATCAACCCCCATGGGTCTATAGCTTAGTAGTATGTGCAATTAGCAATTAATTGGCGATTAATCACCGGGTCTCTCTTAAAGGGTACAAACCATGTGGATCAAAATCAGACAAACATTTAAGATTTTATTCAAAAAAATATATTATATAAAAAGGATGTTAAATTAAGCAATCTATAATATGATATAATATAATAATAGAAAACTTATGTTAAAACGTAACTAAAAGCTTAAGATTAGAAACTTTTAAAACAGATAAGCAGATACTCGCTGAGTTGTGATACATAAGAGATGGGAGGAGAGGAGACAAAAGGGGAGGCATTAGGATCTATTCATGGAGTCATATAATGCATAAATGATATTATCAGTGAATACAGCAGATAGAAAAAAGTGCGAGTAAACTAGGGGTGACAATTGGAAAAGCTGTGTGATCAAAGGAAAAGGTGTGATCTCAAAAGTTGCATGAGTCGTTAGGTGTTTAGAGTATTTAATCTGTGGATCCAATACATCTCACGTTTACTAGATCACTATCTCGGCTAACGACCTCTCCAAGTTGATTACATTTTCAATGGGGGTGAAAATAGACCTTTGGGGTTTGAATTATGACAGAGAGCAAAAATGCTTTGAAAACGCGTGTGTGGTGGGTTCATTATGCCCCCGTCTAAATATTGCTGAGATGCTCAATCATTTGTTTTTTTATAGACTCTCTTTGTTTTCCCCCACAATTGGAGGCCCGAACATGGGAATTCTAATAAGTAGATCCGTATTCCGTATTGGCAGTTCTATTCCTTGATCTTAAAAATTTCATTTTTATTATTTGATCTGAAATTTTTATCAGTTGCTTGTGCGACAGGCCTTTGCAGCGTTTGGAGTCCATTAAAAGCCCTCTAATTTTTGAAACCACCCTTGTCTTATTTTCTATCTTTTGAGAGCAACGGGTGCAATAATATTTTCAAATTCTTGATTTTGAAGATTATTTTGGAGTTTTTTGGGAATTCATTCTTTAATATCGGATCTTGTAATACTTGCCAAGGTTTCCGAATTATTTTACCAAGATTGTTTGTTCTCTATTAAACGATGTCATAAAGGCTGTATCAAAATTATTGTTGATTTTTATTGTTTTTTTATTTCTTTATTAGAGTTTTCATATCTAGAAACCTTTCTTTTTCGAAGCTGTTGGGTCTAAAATTTACACTATAATCATTTGGAGTAGTAAAGCGTGTTTTTAATATCTCGCATTGTTGTTCAAAAAATTGCATTCATCTCTGTACGTTTTTTTCGCACATTCTTCTGTATCATTAAATGGAACATGGTCCATCATTTAATGGCATGATGGCAGCTGGAACATAGAAGGTATTTATTACTAGCCACGTCCTTTGGAAAAAAGATCTTGTTTTAGTTTCCATACTGGACATAGATATAAGATCCAAAAAAATTCAAGAAGTTTTGCTTACAGTAGAAGTAACTTTTAGGTTAGAGTATTAACATTCATATTTCCCAAATAAACCTTCAGGACTTTGTTAGTCACCCTGACAAATAATATGATGTCATCAATGCGCCGCCCACCATAGAACAAGGTCCGACCACAGACTATCACCTGCCAGATGTGATGCTTTCCCACAATACCATAAAGAGATTGGCATAGCTGGGGGCGAACCTCGTACCCATGGCGGGGGGGGGGGCCACATTTTGAATATAAAAAGGTATTTCAACCAAAAGTTAATTTTTATTGAGTAAAAACGAAATACTATCCAAAATAAAATCTAGTGTGTGTTGTTAAGATTGGAGTCTGATTCAGAACATGTGTGACAGTTCACAACCTAAATCGTGTTGGGATGAGGTGTAAAGGGAAAAGACAGAAGAAACGTCGATAGTCGCCATAATATATTCCCTTTACAATAATACTCTCTAGATTTGGAGAACACGGGGGTCTATCTTAGATATGATGTAAAGGGGCTTTTATGGATGCTCAAACTGCAAACCTGTGAAGCACCCCCCCCTTCCTCTTTTTTTCTTCTTCTCTGGCAGCTCCGGTTGCCACTTTACTTCTCCCCCAAAAAAGTTGTTCAAAAAATTAATTTTAGGCTATGTTATTTGTAATGACTGATGTACTGTATAAGTGCCTAATAAAAACATTGAAAAAAAAAAAAAAGTAACAAGGCATACTTGTGGAGTGCACGAGCACTCATCACCCTATACTTCTCCCTGAGTGCCGGTGGCACACCGCGCAGGATGATGTCGGGCACCGTATCGATGCAAGCGAATGTAGGTTGGGTTCTGGAATCGGGTGCTCTTCCGTGAGCAGGTGTGCTTGTGGCGGCGGGCGAGGGTAGGTTGTCTGGGAGGAAGCTTTCCTCCTGTCTTGGTCGCCGTGTTGTCTCCTGGCATGGTCTTGACGGGGTTTTCATGTTATCCTCCTCCTCAACGACATACATGTACACTCCTGCTCTGACATCGGGGATACAGGGGCATGAACACCGAGCAAATTATGTATCCCCGCTATGTCAGCCTCTATCTTCTCCATCCGTCGATCCATCCATTGATCCATATTTAGCATCCGTTGTTCCATATTTAGCATGGTCTCCAGAAGCAGATCTATCTTTGCCTGCACAATAGAGTTCTCGGGAATATCCACACTTATCCCATTCAGCATCCGGTCTAACGAGCTGCTTCTTGTGCATGGCGTTCTGTGGACATCTGTGTGGATGGGTGCTACGGAGAATGAGATGGGGGTTCCATGGAGAGAAGCGCAGCGTCATCAAAGAAGGGTGGAGGAGGTGACCTGTGGATATCCTGGAGAGGAGAAGTGGCAGCGTCGTCGAAGAGGAATGGAGAAAGTGACATCTGGATTTTCGGGCGAGAAGCGGCAGAGTCGTCTAAGTGCAAAGGAGAAAGTGACCCGTGGATTTCAGAGGCACCAGCGGCAGCGTCGTCAAAGAGCACTGGCGAAGATGGCCTGTGGGTTTCCGGGAGGGCGGCGGCAGCGTCAAGGACGAGTAGTGGAGAAGACGGGCTGAAGATTTTCGGGAGAGCGGTGGCAGAGTCGTCGAAGCGAATGGGAGGAAGTGGTCTGCGGGTTCGATGGGTTGGCTGCCATTTGTTTTGCGTTGAGTGTACATTGCCGTATTTCTTCTTGACATAATAAGGCTGACGTCTATTAAAACAATTAGCCTTTGGAGTCAGCAGAAGGTTTTCTTTATTGGCCTTAGCCTGTCGCTTTGGCCTTGGCGTGGAAACGGCAGCCACCTTTCGCTTTTTCTGCATAACAGGCACGGCAGAGGCGAGTGGGTTCCTGCGTCCGTAGAATCGGGGTTGATCCATGGAAGCAGATGGCACAATGCAGTATCTGCACAAGGGCAAGTTCAGATAAAGATCATTGAGTGGTTGGCTATGCAAAGTTTGTAACCTTTTATGCATGGTGACGAGGTACAGGTGTTAAAATATAATGAAGAAATAAGTGCGCAACCCAAAAAACACCTTAATAATGTGAATCACTATATAAATATAATAGTGTACCATATAAATCACCTTGTATAATTAAATAAAACACAATACAGGTGTTACTCTACTCTGAAAGTATAATTCAAACCATACAGTCCGTTGGTTGTGGCGTGTGCTGCTAAATCAGAGAGTGGCTCAGCACTCACACAAACTAGAAGAAAAAAACACAGGAAAAGCGCAAAACACAAATGGTGAAGTATGTCATATACAAATGTATTCGTGATAAGGAGGTAAGTATTAAGCGTACATCAATATAGAACAAAATGAGCATTCATGTGCAAAATTGCACGATGTTACCACATTGCAGTCATCTGGGTAGAAGGTAAGGTCCAATGGTACAGCAGCTGGCGTTAGTGCAACGTCATCAGAGTCTCTCACCACCCGGATGTCCTCGCGATCAACAGTCTCAGTCCTTGAGCTGCTGGAATCACCCCAACAACTGGAGCATCTGTGTAGATCAAGGCACTGCGTGTAGACCGCACATGCGGAAGTCTGTATAACCAGCAGTGCACGTCCATGTTGAAGCACTTTCTCTGTTACCAGATCCCCCGGTGTGCAGCAGTAGTATACAGTCCCGGCGCTCGCGCACCTCAGTGACGTCACGGGTAGCATGCAGAGTGAGAACGGAACGCACTAGGCCAATAGTTCAAACCACAAAGGCATAAAAATGCTAATATAGCAATGAGTAGTGGCAAAATTAAAAGGTACCAAGCTATAAAATAATCCAACGCGTTTCGAAGCTAAAAATGCATCTTCTCCAGGGATAAAATTCACCGTCACATTCTCCAGTATTAAATACACACGTCACTGCCATCATTGGTCAGCCTATTAGGGCAATAAGCCAATCACATGTATATACTCAAAACTGGGGGATTGACAATGGATCGGATCAGAAATATACAAAAGCAGTTAATACACTTTATTACATATATAACTCTGCAAAAAAACGGCTCTGCAAAAAAGGGGGAAATAAAACACAATCATTAAACAAATACACATCGTTATTACATATTTATTTATCTAAAAGTTGATAAAAATGATTATAAAAAATATAGGAAATTTCCCACATAGAGAAGATTATACTGTTCAATGGAGTCAATGGACCTGATGCTATCCTAAGAGATAAAAAATATAAACGTGATGAAGTATATTAGATACATACGGTGGCATCCATATAGTGCTAATAAAATGACCATACATCTAACTCTTCGTTCAACCCCTTAGGTACCATACAATCTAATTTATGTATCCAAAAGGATTCCTGAGCAGAAAGGGCCTTAAGTCTTTCACCCCCTCTCCTGTCTATTGCAACATGTTTGATGCCCAGAAATGTCAAACTTGAAGGGTCTTTCTGATGGTGGGTCAGGAAATGTCTGGAAACACTGTGTTTTTCAAATCCATTCCTGATATTCCGGATGTGTTCCTGTATTCTTATCTTTAGATTACATTTCGTTCTCCCTACGTAATGTAATCCACAGGAACATTCTAGTAAATACACTACGTACATTGAATCACAGGTTATGAAATCCTCTATAGTGAACACTTCTTTTGTTTTTTTAGACAAAAAGGTCTTCCTATTTACATGCATGTATTTACATACATGACACTTTGTGCAGTTGAAGTTACCCATGGGTTTATTACCCAGCCAAATCTTTTTAGAGACTGGACATGTGATTAGTCCAATATCACTAGGAGCTAAGACATTCTTTAGATTTGAAGCTTTTCTATAAATGAATCTAGGTTTTTTAGCCAGATGGTCACCCAACACTGGATCATTACTTAAAATAGACCAGTGTTTCGAAACCACCTTCTCGATTTGTTTGTGTACAGAACTATAGTTAGTCACAAATGCCACATCTACTGTTTACGTGGTTGTAACCCTTGGTTTCTTTTCCTTTTGAGTCAACAGATTTTCACGGTCCATACACTGTACTCTTTGAGTTCTTTTGCTAAGTACTCAGAATTGTATCCTCTTTCAATAAACCGGCTAAACATTAAATCTGCTTGTTTCAAATAGGTGTTGTTGTCGCTGCAATTTCTTTTCAACCTCATGAACTGGCCCCAAGGGATATTTCTAATCCAAGTGTCTTTATGATTACCATCAGTAGGTTATTTGTGTCAACCTCCTTAAAGAAGGTCTCAGTTTGCACCCTTCCTTCTTGATTAGATGTGTTAGTTTGTGAGGTCCAGAAAATTAATGGTATTCATATCTGTTTGGTGTGTGAACTCCAAATTGAAGTCATTGTTATTAATAAATGACACAAAGTTGTCTACTGATGCATTATCCCTGTCCCAAAAACCAGGACATCATCTATATAACGCCCCAAACATGATGTTTTGTTGGCAAAGGGATTGTTGGCCCTATAACATTGATCCCCACCAGTGTCCCACATACAGTTTGCGAAACTCCAGACCCCTATATGATCTAATTGAACCCCCCAAAAAAAATAAATATCGATTTTCATATAAAATGTTCTGTCTCTGAATTTAATATCAAGTACAAAGTACATTTGTTCTTAATGCGAAATCTTCTGTTTCACAAAAGATTCCATAAGTTTACATTTGATTAATTTCTTAATTTTCTGTAACTTCAGGAAGTACAGTACAATTATTACAGTAATTAATGACCATTTTCAGTAAAATTCAGCTAAGTTGTTTCTTTTCTCAAAGGTTTAGAAAGCCCTGCTTATCTTTTGTGAATGATAACAATAAAACTTACAAATGCTTTTCATAACAAATAGATATTTGTGCTGAAGTGTAGATAAGCAGTTGTAACTATAACATTGATTATTCCATTATATTTAAACAATATAGTTTTAGCGACTGTAAAAAGAATGTACACCTCTCAATACATGCAGTACTTACACAGTCCTTAAGAGAGAATTCAAATTTATCTGTAATTAAAAGTGGAAAATTCCTCACTCTCACACTAAAGTGCTCATTTCCTTTGTCACCTTAAGTTATTTCTGTAGGGGTAAGCCGTTTCTCCTCTATTTTATGTTGTGCAAAGTATTGCACACAAATGACCTCTTAGCACTATTTGGCAGCATAGAGATACTTATCAATAGAAGACAATGCATTTATTGAAATGGAGTTCTTTATTAAATGTTTTACAGAGGCCAGCACCCCTAAAATGTATAACTTGGAAATGTTTTGAGAATTCAGAGTGTTTTCTTTCTTTAGTGTGCCCACATATTCCAGTAGTAAAGATTGCTTTGCCAGCAATACAAACAAAATGCAAAGTGCAGTGAAGTTTTTAATACATACGTACACTGAAAAGAGTCAACTAGGATTTGAACCTGCCGGGGAAACCCCAAGATTTACTAGTCCATCGCCTTTAACGACACTCGGACCATACTACATTTGGTAGTACTACAGTCACACAGATGCTCTTGAGGCGGATATGGGTAACACTCACTAATGAATGATGACCAATAGAACTAAATAACCATAGAAACATTTTATAAAGAGAAATACAGATTTGTTTGTAACATTGTTTAAACAACATTATCTTTGTAAAATGTTGCTTCTATTGGGTTTTTGAAAAATGACGAGAAATCCTTTTTGTTAACCCACATTCAATGTACAGTATGAAACAGATCTGAAGGGAAAAAATAAAAGGAGGGGTTAAAAGGAGTAATGGGAAAATGATCTAACTTGGATGTCAGAGATAAAAGAGCAGAGTTGAGGGCAATTGGGGCAAGGAAGAGGATCATTACAGGAACATGCTCCATGGCGTAATCGGTTAGCGCACGGTACTTATATGTCAGTATATGCTAAGCTATGCCGAGTTGTGAGTTAAGCCTCACCTGAACAAACCCTTTTTTGTTTCATCACAACAACCAATAGCATTGTTTGAATGTATACAATGTTAATAAAAGGCCTATGGATGTAACTTGTAAAATGTCATCTTTTAACATTAAAAACACATTTTCCGCATTTTGCTATTTGGCTTACATTGGAGCGCATGTAAAGCATCAAATCAATAGGTGTCCTCAATGTGGGCAGAAGTATATTGGTAATGATGATGTATGATTAAAAAAATAAAAAAGAGAGCTGTCAAGCACAATTCTTCCTTTTTTGCAACCAAAATACCCCAGTGGAGCCAATGCTCCCCATTATTTGGGTCTAGAGGTACACTATATTTCCAGATGTATATTATCCTAAAAAGGCACTCTTTAATGAGCACTGTCTACTGTACTAAGTAGGGGTCAGCTATCCCCCCTTTCTTAACCCAACTACTTCACCTCTCCATTCGTATCTGCTCACCATATGTACACCACTTCTCACCTCTCTCATAATCTGTTGTTTATTACATTTCCTCACCTACCCCCTGAGAATGATTAATAAACAAATCTAAACTCAATACAAACCCATTAGATTAAAATTCACCCTAGCAAAGTCACATTCTGCTTTCAATCAAGCTGAATATTTTTCAAACACAATTTGCACCTGAATGGCGGTGGTGGAACAAAAGCTTTCTACGTTTTGTTTTTTAAATCCAAACAAGTAATCCCTCTTAAGAGTTAATAACCTCACTGTAGCCACCCCGCTATTTCACCAGAGTCTTCAATTGAATAATTCTCTTATTGCTATAGGCGAGTGATCTTGTAATGGTAGAAACCAAAGTGCTGAAAGAAGTTTTGCATGTACGACCACCTTTCTTTCATTTTTACTTGCTTTATCTTTAATGCTTTATGCTTTTCAGAGTGGGCAATCATATGACAACATAGAAAGAATAAGAACTTCTTTTTTTTTTGCCAATTACATAGCAAGCTAAGGAAAAACATGCTAAACCACATTGAATGATTGAGTAACACAGTTAAAGTAATATGTGAAGAACAAGGCTTGATGTTAATATTAAAGATATTTTAAATGCCTTAAGCATAGAATAAAATATTCCAACACATTTGAACTTTGCAACTCACTCAAAAAATCATGTCTTTTGATCAATTTTAAACAGAGGGTTCAGGGCTCTAAAGATTTAAAGAATTTATTATATCAAATACACAACAATGGTTGATGGTTGAAACGTTGTGTATTTGATTTAATAAATTCTTTAAATCCGTAGAGCCCTGAACCCTCTGTGTTTTTTGCTGACTTTAGAGTCTGTCATTCACAGGGACTCCCCTGGATCAGAGCACCAGTAACAACAATCTCAGTTAGAGTTTTCAGTTTTTGGTGTGCAGCTTTATCTTGTTTTTTTCTGCTTTTGATCAATTTTTGAGCATATCAAAGGGTGTAGGGATACAACATTGAATCTCTTGGGTCATGCTAGAAGAACTATCAATATGCAGACTATGGCAAAGTATCACAATAAATGCCAAGAATTAGGGGTATTCATATTGTTAATTCTGGGCAGACATAAACATACAGAACCCCTATAAGATCATATTGAACCCCCCAAAAAAATTAAATCTGATTTTAATATAAATGTCTGTCTCTGAATTTAATATCAAAGTACAAGTTACATTTGTTCTAATGCGAATCATTCTGTTTCCAAATTAATTCCATAAAGTTTACATTTGATTACTTTCTTAATTTTCTGTAACTTCGGAAGTACAGTACAATTATTACAGTACATTAATCCCATTTTTCAGTAAATTCAAGCTAAGTTGGTTTATTTCTTCAACAGGTTGAGAAAGCCCTGCTTATCTTTTGTGATGATTAACAATACACATTACAAATGCTTTTCACCAAAGCTATTTGTGCTGAATTGTGATAAGCAGTTTGAACTATACCATTGATTATTCCCATTATATTTAAAACAATATAGTTTTGCAGACTGTAAAGAATGTACACATCTCAATACATGCAGTACTTGCAACGCTTAAGAAGAATTCAAATATTATCTGTAATTATAAAGTGGAAGACATTCCCATCACTCTCACACTAAAGTGCTCATTATCCTTTGTGCACCTTAAAGTTTTTCTGTAGGGGTAAGCCGTTTCTCCTCATTTTAATGTTGTGCAAAGTATGCACACAAATGACCTCTTGCCATATGTTGCAGCATAGAGAACTTTCAATAGAAGACAATGCATTTATTGAAATGGAGTTCTTTTATTAAATTTTTACAGCCGAGTCATGCCAGCACCCTAAAATGTAATAACTTGGGAATAATGTTTGAAGAATGAGTGTTCTCTTCTTTAGTGCTGCCACATGTCCCGTAAGTAAAGATGCTTTGCCAAGCACGAACAAACAAACATGACAAAGTGCATGTGAGAGTTTTTTAATAACAACTTACCACTGAAAAAAGTCACATGAGGATTGTTGAGATCCTGCGCGAGGGGAAACCCCAATGGATTTCTAGTCCATCGCATTCTGCTGTACAACCATCGGCCATGAATACATAGCTTGGGTAGTTATGTACAGTCACACAGATGGCTCTTGAGCGGATATGGGTAACACTCACTAATGAATTGATGACCCAATATGACTAAATAACCATTGTGAAACCTTTTCACATAAAGAGAATCATGAGATTGTTTGTACACAATTGTTTAAAGAATCTGTATCATTGGTCGTAAAATGTATTGCTTCATATTGGTTTTTTGAAAAATGACGAGAAAGTACTTTTGTTACCACATTCAATGTACAGTATGAACCGATGAGGGCAGAAAAAAAAGAAAAGAGGTGTTAAAGGAGTAATGGGAAAATGACAACTTGGATGTCCCAGAGACTTAAAAGAGCGAGTTGGACAGGGCAATTGGGGCAGAAAAGAGTATGGATCATTACAGGAAATACTGGCTCCAGTGGCGTAAATACGGTTAAGCGCACGGTTTATATGTCAGTATATGCTAAGCTATGACCAAGGTTATGACTTCAAAGCTGAAGCAAAACCCCTTTTGTTTAATCAACAATCGCATTGTTGAAGTATACAATGTTAAATAAATACTAAAGGCCATATGGAATGTAAATTGTAAAATCAATCGTTATCTAAATTAAAAACAACACTTTTCCGCATTTTGCTATTTGCGCTTTACATTGGAGGCGCATGTAAAAAGCAGTCAAAAATGTCAATAGGGTGTCTCAATGTGGTCAGAAGATATTGGTTAATTGTGATTATGAATTTATAAAAAATAAAAAATGAGAGCTGTCCAAGCAATTCTTCCCGTTTTTACAAACCAAAAATACACCAGTGGAGCCACTGCTACCCATTATTTGGGTCTAGAGGATACATATATTTCCAGAATGTATAATCCTCAAAAAGGCAATCTTTAATGAGCAGACCTGTCTATCTGTACAAGTAGGGGCAGCCTATCGCCCCCTTCTTTAACCCAACTATTACCGCTCCATTCGTATATTTTGCCTCAACCTATAGAAACCCACTTCTACAGTCTCTCAATAATCTGTTGTTATTACATTTCCTCTTCTCCAACCTACCCCCTGGGATAAAATGATTACATAAACAAATCAACACTCATACAAAAAGCTCTTCAATGTCCAGTTCTTAAACTTCACTAGCAAAGTCAATTCTGCTCTTTCAATCAAGCTGAAATAATTTTAACAACACATTTGCACGTCTGAATGAGCGGCGGTGGAACAAAAGCTTATCTACGTTTTGTTTTTATTTTAATCCAAAACAAGTATAAATCCCTCTAAGAGTTTAATCCGTCACTGTGAGACAACACACCCAAGTATTTCACCAAGCGTCTTCATTGAAGTAAGATTACTCTTATACTATAGGCGAGAATGGATCTTGTTATGTGGATAACCAAGAGTGCTGAAAAGAAGTTTTGCATGTAGACCATCCTGTATTTCTTTCTTACTTGGCTTTTATTCTTTATGCTTTATCAGAGGGGCACTCATAAATGAACAAATAAGAAGAGGAATAAAGAATCTTCTTTTTTTGCCAATTACACCAGCAAGCTAAAGGAAAACATGCCTAAAACCAATTGATATTTGAGTAAAACAAGTTAAAGTAAGTAATATGAAGGAACAAGGCTTGATGGTTAATCATATCAAGAGTTTTTAAGGCTATAAAGCATAGATAAAATGATTCCAACACATTGTGAACTTGCAACCACTACCAAAAATCATGCCTTTTGATCAATTTTAACACAGAGGTTCAGGGCTCTAAGATTAAAGAATTTATTAATCAAATACACAACCATGTATTGTGATGGTTGAAACGTTGTGTATTTGATTTAATAAATCTTTAAATCCGTAGAGCCTGAACCCTCTGTTTTTTTGCTGACTTTAGAGTCTGTCATTCACAGGGACTCCCTGGATCAAGAGCACCAGTAACAACAAGTATCAGTTAGGTTTTTCAGTTTTATGTGTGCAGCATTTATCTTGTTTTTTTTTCTGCGTTTGTGATAATTTTGACATACAAAGGGTGGAGGGATACCAACTTGATTCTCTGGTATCTAGAAGGAACTTCAATAGCAGACTATGGCAAAAGTATCAACAAAATAAACATGTCCAGAATTCGGTATTCAATATTGTTAATCTGCAAGACATAAACAGAAGACCCCTATAAGATCATATGAACCCCCCAAAAAAATTAAATCTGATTTTATATAAAATGTCTGTCTCTGAATTTAATATCAAGTACAAAGTACATTGTTCTTAATCGAATCATTCTGTTTCCCAAATATTCCATAAAGTTTACATTTGATTAATTCTTAATTTCTGTAAACTTCAGGAAGTTTACAGTACAATTATTACAGTAACATTAATGACCATTTTTCAGTAAAATTCAGCTAAGTTGTTTTTCTTCAACAGGTTTGAAAGCCCTTGCTTATCTTTTGTGAATGATAACAATAAAACATTACAAATGCTTTTTCAAACCAAAGTATTTGTGCTGAAGTGTGATAAGCAGTTGAACTATAACATTGATTATTCCCTATATTTAAACAATATAGGTTTTGGCAGACTGTAAAGAATGTACACATCTCATACATGCAGTACTTAGCACAGTCCTTAAGAAGAATTCAAATATTATCTGTAATTATAAGTGGGAAATTCCCTCACTCTCACACTAAAGTGCTCATTATCCTTTGTCACCTTAAGTTATTTCTGTAGGGGTAAGCCGTTTCTCCTCTATTTTTTATGTTGTGCAAAGTATTGCACACAAATGACCTCTTAGCACTATGTGCAGCATAGAATACTTATCAATAGAAGACAAGCATTTTGAAATGGAGTTTTTATTAAATGTTTTACAGCCAGCAGCACCCTAAAAATGTATAATACTGGAAAATGTTTGAAGAATTCAGAGTGTTTTCTTCTTTAGTGTGCCACATATTCCAGTAAGTAAAGATTGCTTTGCCAAGCAGATACAAACAAAATGCAAAGTGCAGTGAAGTTTTTAATAACACGTTACCACTGATAAAGTCAACTTAGTCAGCAGGATTTGAACCTGCGCGGGGAAACCCCAATGGATTTCTAGTCCATCGCCTTAACCACTCGGCCATGACTACATAGCTGGTAGTACTGAATACAGTCAAACAGATGGCTCTTGAGCGGATCTGGTAACACTCACTAAGAATGATGACCAATATGAACTAAATAACCATGAAGAACATTTTATAAAGAGAAATACAAGACTGTGTTGTACACATTGTTTAAACAACATTATCTTTGTAAAATGTTGCTTCTATTGGTTTTTGAAAAATGAAGCGAAAATACTTTTTGTTAACCACATTCAATGTACAGTTAATGAACAGATCTGAGGCAGAAAAAAGAAAAGGGGTTAAAAGGAGTAATGGGAAAATGATCTAACTTGGATGTCAGAGATTAAAAGAGCAGAGTTGGAGGGCAAATTGGGGCAAGAAGAAGATGGATCATTACAGGAACATGCTCCAGTGGCGTAATCGGTAGCGCACGGTACTTATATATGTCGTATATGCTAAGCTATGCCAAGGTTGTGAGTTCAAGCCTGAAGCAACCCTTTTTTGTTTTCATCAACCAATAGCATTGTTGAATGTATACAATGTTAAATAAAAGGCCTATGGATGTAAATTGTAAAAATGTAATCTTTACATTAAAAACAACATTTCCGCATTTTGCTATTTGGCTTACATTGGAGCGCATGTAAGCAGTCAAATTCAATAGGTGTCTCAATGTGAGGCAAGAAGAAATATTGTAATTTGATGATGTATGATTAAAAAAAAATAAAAAAATGAGAGCTGTCCAAGCAAATTCTTCCTTTTTCAAACCAAAATACACCAGTGGAGCCAATGCACCCATATTTTGGGTCTAGAGGATACATATTTCCAGATGTATATACCTAAAAAGGCAACTTAATGAGCATCCTGTCTATCTGTACTAAGTAGGGGTCAGCTCTATCCCCCCTTCTTAACCCAACATCACCTCTCACATTCGTATCTTGCTCACCATATGTAAACCACTTTCTCAACCTCTCTCATAATCGGTTGTTATTACATTTCCTCCACCTACCCTGAGAAGAATTAATTAAACAAATCTAAACTCCAACAAAACTCATTTAGAGTTTAAATTCACCCTAGCAAAGTACACATTCTGCCTTTCAATCAAGCCTGAAATATTTTTCAAACACAATTTGCACCTGCAATGGCGGGTGGAACACAAAGCTTTCTATTTTGTTTTTAAATCCAAACAAGTATAAATCCCTTTTAAGAGTTAATCCTCACTGTAGCACAACCCCATGCTATTTCGACCAGAGTTTCATTGAATAAATTCTTTATTGCTATAGGGCGAGTGGATCTTGTATGTGGTAGAAACCAAGAGTGCTGAAAGAAGGTTTTGCATGTACGACCACCTTTTCTTTCAGTTTACTTGCTTTATGCTTATGCTTTATCAGAGTGGGCAAGCATAAATGACAACATAGAAGAGGAATAAAGAATCTTCTTTTTTTTGCCAATTACATAGCAAGCTAAAGGAACAAATGCTAAAACCACATTGATGATTTGAGTAACACAGTACATTAAATATGAAGGAACAAGGCTTGATGTTAATATTAAAGTATTTAAATGCCTTAAGCAAGAATAAAAATATCCAAACATTTGAACTTTGCAATCACTCAAAAATCATGTCTTTGATCAATGTTACCAGAGGGTTCAGGCTTCTAAGATTTAAAGAATTTATTATATCAAAACACAACGATTGTTGTGGTTGACACGTGTGTATGATTTAATAAATTCTTAATCGTAAGCCTGACCCTCGTATTTTTTGGCGACTTTAGATTGAGATCTAACTTCTTACGTATGTGACATCCGACATCCACCGGTTGTTTCTTCTCTTTCATTTCAGAACCCCTGGATCAGGCACCAGTAACAACAGAGTATCAGTTAAGTTTTTCAGTTTTTGGTGTGCAGCATTTATCTTGTTTTTTTCTGCTTTTGATCAATTTTGACATTACAAGGGTGGTAGGGATACCAACATTGATCCTTGGGTATCTAGAAGGAACTATCAATATGCCAGCTATGGCAAAAGTATCAACAAAATAAACATGTCCAAGAATTAGGTATTCAATATGTAATCTGCAAGACATAAACATACGAACCCTATAAGATCATATGAAACCCCCAAAAAAATTAAATTGATTTTAATTAAATGATCTGTCTCTGAATTTATATCAAAGTACAAAGTACATTTGTTCTTAATGCAATCATTCTGTTATCACAAACTTATTCCATAAAGTTTACATTTGATTAATTTCTTAATTTTCTGTAAACTTCAGGAAGTTACAGTACAATTATTACAGTACATTAATGACCATTTTTCAGTAAAATTCAAGCTAAGTTGTTTATTTCTCACAGGTTTAGAAAGCCGTGCTTATCTTTTGTGAATGATAACAATAAAACATTACAAAGCTTTTTCATAACAAAAAGCTATTTGTGTCTGATGTGTGATAAGAAGTTGAACTATAACATTGATTATTCCCTTAATTTAAAACATATAGTTTTGCAGACTGTAAAGAATGTACACATCTCAATACATCAGTACTTAGCACAGTCCTTAAGAAGAATTCAAATATTCTAATTATAAAGTGGAAGAATTCCCTCACTCTTCACACTAAAGGCTCTTATCCTTTGTCACCTTAAGTTATTTCTGTAGGGGTAAGCCGTTTCTCCTCTATTTTATGTTGTGGCAAAGTACTGCACACAAATGACCCTCTTCGCACTATGTTGCAGCATAGAGTATACTTATCAATAGAAGACAATGCATTTATTGAAATGGAGTTCTTTATTAAATGTTTTACAGCCAGCAGCACCCTTAAAATGTATAACTTGGAAAATGTTTGAAGAATTCAGAGTGTTTTCTTCTTTAGTGTGCCACATATTCAGTAAGTAAAGATTGCTTTGCCAAGCAAGATACAAACAAAATGCAAAGTGCAGTAAGTTTTAAAAACACTTACCATGATAAGTCAAATTAGTCAGCAGGATTTGAACCTGCGCGGGGAAACCCCACATGGATTTCTAGTCCATCGCCTAACCACTCGGCTGACTACATAGCTGGTAGTAGAATACAGTCAAACAGATGGCTCTTGAGCGGATATGGGTAGACACTCACTATGAATGATGACCAATATGAACTAAATAACCATGAGAACATTTTCATAAAGAGAATACAAGACTTGTTTGTACACATTGTTTAAACAAAATTATCTTTGTAAAATGTTGCTTCTATTGGGTTTTTGAAAAATGACGAGAACTTTTTTTGTTAACCACTTCAATTACAGTATGAAACAATCTGAGGCAGAAAAAAAAAAAGGGGTTAAAAGGAGTATGGGAAATGAATCTAACTTGGATGTCAGAGATTAAAGAGCAGAGTTGGAGGGCAATTGGGGCAAGAAAAAGATGGATCATACAGGAACATGCTCCAGTGGCCGTAATCGGTTAAGCGCACGTACTTATATGTCAGATATGCTAAGCATATGCCAGGTTTGGAGTTCAAGCTGAAGCAAACCCTTTTTTTTGTTTCATAAACAATAGCATTGTTGAAAGTATACAATGTTAATAACGGCCTATGGATGTAAATTGTAAAAGTAATCTTTTACATTAAAACACAACATTTCGCATTTGCTATTTGGCTTACATTGGAGCACAATTAAAAGCAGTCAAATTCAATAGTGTCTCAATGTGGGCAAGAAGATATTGTAATTAATGATGTATGATTTAAAAATAAAAAAATGAGAGCTGTCCAAGCAAAATTCTTCCTTTTTTCAAACCAAAATACACCAGTGGAGCAATGCTACCCATTATTGGGTCTAGAGGATACATATATTTCCAGATGTATATATCCTAAAAAGGCAATCTTTAATGAGCATACTGTCTATCTGTACTAAGTAGGGGTCAGCCTATACCCCCTTTCTAACCCAACTATTCACCTTCACATTCGTATCTTGCTCACCATAGTAAACCATTCTCACCTCTCTCATAATCTGTTTGTTATTACATTTCCCTCACCTACCCCTGAGAATGATTAATAAACAATCTAAACTCAATACAAACCTCATAAGAGTTAAAATCACCCTAGCAATCACATTCTGCCTTTCATCAAGCCTGAAATATTTTTTCAAACACAATTTGCACCTGAATGGCGGTGGTGGAACAAAACTTTCTACGTTTTTTTTTTTAAATCCACAGTATAAACCCTCTTAAGAGTTAATCATCACTGGATAGCACAAACCCCATGCTATTTCACCAGAGTCTTCAATTGAATAAATTCTCTTATTGCTATAGGCGAGTGGATCTTGTATGTGGTAACCAAGAGTGCTAAGAAGTTTTGCATGTACGACCACTTTTCTTTCAGTTTTACTTGCTTTATGCTTTATGCTTTATCAGAGTGGGCAATCATAAATGACAACATAGAAGAGGAATAAAGAATCTTCTTTTTTTGCCAATTACATAGCAAGCTAAAGGAAAACATGCTAAAACCACATGAAGATTTGAGTAACACAGTTAAAGTAAATATGAAGGAACAAGGCTTGATGTTAATATTAAAGATATTTTAAATGCCTTAAGCATAGAATAAAATATTCCAACACTTTGAACTTTGCAACTCACTCAAAAAATCATGTCTTTTGATCAATTTAAACAGAGGGTTCAGGGCTCTACGGATTTAAAGAATTTATTATATCAATACAAACGTTTCAACCATCAAAAGTGGTCTTTCTCAAGTGAGAAAGACCACTTTTTGAAAGGTTGAAACGTTGTGTATTTGATTTAATAAATTCTTTTACTCCGTAGAGCCCTGAACCCTCTGTTTTTTTTTGCTACTTTGGAGTCTTTCATCACAGGGACTCCCTGGATCAAGAGCACCAGAACAACAAGTATCAGTTAGAGTTTCAGTTTTTGGTGTGCAGCATTTATCTGTTTTTTTTTCTGCTTTGATCAATTTTGACATACAAAGGGTGGAGAGGATACCAACCTGATCTCTTGGGATCTAGAAGGAACTATCAATATGCAGACTATGCAAAAGTAATCAACAAAATAAACATGTCCAAGCAATTAGGTATTCAATATTGTTGATCTGCAGACAAAAACATACGAACCCCTATAAGATCATATTGAACCCCCCAAAAAAATTAATCTGATTTTAATATACAAATGATCTGTCTCTGAATTTAATATCAAGTACAAGTACATTGTTCTTAATGCGAATCATATTCTTTTTCACAAATTATTCCATAAAGTTTACATTTGATTAATTTCTTAATTTCTGTAAACTCAGGAAGTTACAGTCACTATTAATTACAGTATATAATTACCTATTTTCAGTAAAATTCAAGCTAAGTTGTTTATATTCTTCAAACAGGTTAGAAAGCCCTGCTTATCTTTTGTGAATGATAACAATAAAACATTACAATGCTTTTCATAACAAAAAGCTATTTGTGCTGAAGTGTGAAGCAGTTGAACTATATAACATTGATTATTCCCATTATTTTAAACAATATAGTTTTGGCAGACTGTAAAGAATGTACACATCTCATACATGCAGTACTTAGCACAGTCCTTAAGAGAATTCAAATATCTATCTGTAATTAAAAAGTGGAAAGAATTCCCTCACTCCACACTAAAGTGCTATTATCCTTGTGTCACCTTAAGTTATTTCTGTAGGGGTAAGCCGTTTCTCCTCTATTTTATGTGTTGTCAAAGTATGCACCACAAATGACCTCTTAGCACTATGTTGCAGCATAGAGATACTTATCAAAGAAGACAATGCATTTATTGAAATGAGTTCTTTAATGTATTACAGCCAGCACACCCTAAATGTTAACTTGGGCAAATGTTTGAATGAAGTCAGAGTGTTTTTCTTCTTTAGTGTGCCACATATTCCAGTAAGTAAAGATTGCTTTGCCAAGCAGATACAAACAAAATGCAAAGTGCAGTGAGTTTTTAAATACACGTTACCACTGAAAAGGTCAACGTAGTCAGCAGGATTGAACCTGCGCGGCGGGTATTTCTAGTCCATCGCACTTAACCACTCGGCCATGACTAATAGCTGGTAGTCTAAATACAGTCACACAGATGGCTCTTAGAGCGGATATGGTAACACTCACTAATGAATGGATACCAATATGACTAAATAACATGAGAACATTTTCATAAAGAAAATACAACTTGTTTGTACACATTGTTTAAACAACATTATCTTTGTAAATGTTGCTTCTATTGGGTTTTTGAAAAAATGCGAGAATACTTTTTGTTAACCAACAATTCAATGTACATTAATGAACAGATCTGAGGCAGAAAAAAAAGAAAAAGGGGTGTAAAAAGGAGGTAAATGGGAGAAAATGATCTACTTGGATGTCAAGAATAAGAGCAGAGTTGGAGGCAATTGGTGGCAAAGAAAAACGGATCTTACAGGAACATGCCCGAGTGGGCGTAATCGGTTAGCCCCGGTACTTATAGTCATATATGTTACGCTATGCGAGGTTTGTGAGTCAAGCTCACCTGAACCAACACCCTTTTTTGTTTCCTCAAACCTAGATTGTTTGACTGTATACACTGTTACAATAAAAGTCCTATGGATGTAAATTGTAAAATGCTTAATCTTTTACATTACACAACAACATTTCCTCCGCATTTTGCTATTTGGCTTAATTGGAGCGCAGTAAAGCCAG
>WSYH01003842.1:0-61000 GCA_036426205.1 Ascaphus truei
AAACCCGTTACACACACAAAATAAAAATACAAATATTTCATTATTTACAGAAAAGACATTTAAATTAATCATAAGTGCTGCAAAATATCAGGATGGGTCCAATATTACATATTATCAAGAAGAAAAGTACAAATGAAAGATAGAATGCCTGACCTCAAGATATGGAGATTGTGATTTATGTATGAAGCGCTTATTCCCATTATGTATTATTTGTTATTTATATGATTATGTCACGTGTATTACGACTGTGAAGCGCTGTGTGCATTAATGGAACTATATAAATAAAGATATACATAGATACATACAAAAGAACGTATGAGCATAAATAGAAGGAAAAGTGAGCCCTCTAGTGGTCACTTAAAATGCCACACTCTAAACCACAGGTTTATCTACTGTAGCTTCATTACAGACAGGCCCATCGACAGATTTTATGAGGCCCAGGACAAAGTGTTGACCTTGGCGCATGGGTTGTTGAGCGCAGGGGTGCAAGAGCTGGCCCTAACTTCTTTTGAACCCGGCAGCGGTGGGGAGCATGGCCGTAGCGGCAGAGGACAGCCCAGCAGGAGGCCCATCATGGAAGCTCAGCTGACTACTGGTGGGTCCCACTTTATGGTATAAGCCGACAAGCTCTTTGGAGCCACTGTGCCCCATAACTTGTATTCCAGGGTCTCTTAAAATCCCAAGCTCTAATTCAGTGAGTCATCAAGCTTCATTACAGGCAGGTCCGCTTACAGATTTTACAGGGCCCAAATCATTGAGCAGGAGGACATGTGGACTATCAGATTGTTAAGTGTTTGGAGGATCTGGGGGGAACGCTGGCCCTTAGTACTTGTGGGCTCGCCAGCTGTGGGGGGGCACAGCCGTAGCCACAGAGGAAAGCCAAGCCAGGTGGCTGTCCGCTGGTCGTACTCAACTTCCGTAATAGGCTAGATGGGGCGCCAGGTGCCAGGACAGTTGTCCGAGTTCTCTCCCCATCGGCAGCCCTAATTACAGGTTAGTACACCTGATCATACGTTATATAACTCCCATTCAAATAAATGAAAGTTAATTCCGGATCAAACGCATTAACCGATACCAGAGATGAATGTACCCCAAAGTGGCATATTTAATATTGTCCAAAGAAGTAAATAATCTAAACATGTAAATATATTAACCTCCAAAGACCAAAATATGGGAGATTTAGGGGTTCTTGACCAAAAAAAAAAATAATTTAATGTAAAAGTACATATTTTTACCAGTGGGAATCCACTGAAGACAATTGGACTTTCAAGGCTGAGTTTAAATCAGTTATACTCACAAAATGCAATGAGAACTGACAGCTCAGACTTCCTTTAATAATGGGTAAAAAGCTATGCAATGCTAATATGAAAATATGTGTGAAAACAGAACCTTCATAGATATTATGTAAAAGCAGATGTGTTGTTCCGCGCTGGGGATACCACTGTAAACAGTCCCTCTTGCAGCCGTTAGTCTAGGGGGGTTCCACACATCCCCTATAAAGATGAGCTCCCACAAAGGGAGCTCACAAACAAGAAAAGCAGGTGACAAGCAGGCGCACTGAGGGATAATATACTTTATTATTAAAAAGGGTAATAAGACAGTGGACAAACAAACTCCACTGATAAGTATGGGGGAATGACACAAACGAAAGTAAAATATGTTAGAATAACTGGTTCATACACCAGTACGATCGGGGGATGGCACCGGGTCAAAACTAATTCACTCTAGCACTACAGGTGCATGAAAGTCCGGGTAATGGAACATATGAGAAACATTAAAAATGTACAAAAATTAATTGACAAAGATATGCCCTTAACCCATCTTTTAAAGCATTTCCATGATAGCCATCAGTGTGAACCGAGTGGCATTTCTTTTCTGGGCATCGAAGTCATTACTGCTAATCAGCGTTTAGGCAACAGAGATTTACGTTTAAGTAGAAGGGAACAATTCTGGATTTATACCATACAAACCAGATTTCCGCATGGTCTTAATGATTATATAGAATTGGTTCCCTTCCTTAAAGAATAAATCATCAGGTGAAAATTGGGGGTCTTTATGTTTTATTTTTATGTTTTAAGATTTCTAATTATATAAATTTTTTAAAACATTTTTAAAATCTGTGTATATATATGTTTTTTCCTTAATGTGACATGTACATGATAGTTTTATAACAAATGTCCCGTGACTTACATCTAGAGGCAAAATAAGTCACTTTTGTGTTACACATGGGATTCAGTTATTGTGTTCAGTGTCATTTTGATTTAGAATCTGGTTTTTGTACACCATAGGAAACTCCCTTGTATTTTATTTGAACCACAGCTGTATTAAGTTTATTTTCTAGTGTTAGATTCATTGGCTGCTGCTCTTTATTTAAACTCCAGGGACAGCGTCATCACGTGACCTCCTCACGAAGCACTACGTGCGAAACGCGTAGAGGTCACGTGTGGCAGTTCCTGTGGAGTTTTGCAGTCGGTGGGAATGGGTCTTCACGCTTCTCTTCCCTCATTCAAACGGGGTATGTACTCAGACTGGTCCGGACCCTCTCTGTAGTGCTAGTGTGAATTAGTTTTGACCCGGTGCCATCCCCCGATTGTACTGGTGTATGAACCAGTTATTCTAACATATTTTACTTTCGTTTTTGTCATTCCCCCATACTTATCAGTGGAGTTTGTTTGTCCACTGTCTTATTACCCTTTTTAATAATAAAGTATATTATCCCTCAGTGCGCCTGCTTGTCACCTGTTTTTCTTGTTCATAGATATTATATTATACATTATATTATAGAACACTCAATGTGATGGTGAGGGGGTAACTAGGCTTTATAATAGAGGTTGGGCCCACTTGGTTGCCCCTGAGCTTTGTTTTGGGGTCCTGGAGTGTCAGCTCTTGGACCCGTGTATTGTGCATGCATTACTGTGACTGTGTGCAAATTATGCGACAGTAAAGATTTTTCTGTGTTTTGCCTTTCCTGGGGTGCTGGGACCGGGAGATTTCTAGCCGGTGAGTTTCCGGGTAGGTTTGACGGAGAAATTTCTTTCAGATTGCGTCTATTTAGCAGGGTTCCAAAGTTACTGGAGACCCCTAAAATGTACCCAGGATCAGGTTAGATTCCCGGCTACATTGAAGCGCAGTGCTCCGGTCAAAACCCTACCATGAAAACGTTCTTGCGACTCACCACGAGGAGGTCCTGCTTCAGCACAGACCAGAAAAGGTAAAAGGAGGCAAAGGGAGGAAAAGGGTCACTGAAATAGTCAAGGGGTCCCTAATATAACAGTATGGGCTTCCCAGTTCTTGCCCAGGTCACCCTAACTCTGGTATAAGGAGTTTAGGGGATACTCCAGCCAGGTATAAGGCTGAGAATGTTTTTTAATTAGAATAAAGAAAAGTCTCAGTTTGCAGAGTACAAGGGATATGCCTGGGGGGGACAGACAATTTAGTTCTCCCTCTATCCCTCACCCCCAAAAGACTTAAGGGATTTCTAATAAAGTGTGCCAAGCATTTTTGTATGTTTGCCTGACTCTGGTATAGGGGTTCAGGGGTGCTCTAGCCATGTATAAGGCTGATGTGCAAGGAAAAATCAAGCGCAAATAATATCACAACAGATCAAAGGTAACACAAATGATATACTATCCTTAATGAGTGCAGCTCCTGACGTAGAATTCAAACCAAATTCAATCAGCAAACGAAGGAGAAACAAGTGCGCAAATCACATCAGGACATGTAAGAGAGAGTAAAAACACCAAATAGTGCAATATTGTCTACTTCAGCAAATTAGCTTCAATGCTGGAAGTTCTATAAAATTTGCACTCACGTGTTTAACGTGAAATCAGAGCGTTGTGGTTATTCAAAGTTACCAACTTATGTCTCCAGACAGGTACTCCAGATCCACATAGAGAAGGGGAAATTCCATATACAGAAAGAGGAAAAAGCAAAATAGTATAGTACTGTTTTTAATGTTAAAAACACAAAGTATTCCACTTACATAAGTGCCTTTGTTTGAGAGCATTCAGACCACACTGGGTCACAGGGTCAGACAAAATATTCACAGAAAACAGCATCCGCTCCACGGCCGTCACAGCAGGTACTGGGCTGATTAGAGTTGTCCTCCACTCCAGATGTCATCAACAAGGGCTCCTTTAGTGGTCACTGATATCACCCAACATGTGTTTCCACTGTAAAGTCTTCCTCAGGGGATAATCTCATTTATTAGCCCGTGAGTGCAAATTTTATAGAACTTCCAGCATTGCAGTTAGACTGCAGGAGGGCGGGGGGGGGGGGGGGCGGGGGGGGGGGGGCGGGGCGCGGGGGGTTGAATAGTGAGTGAGCAAGATGGCGTTTTGTGCACATTATCTCTCACTTCTCTGAAGCCATAGTTGCCAGCTTTCACAAACCTGGCAAATTGTGTGAGTGGTTAGAGTTGAAATTCCCATGCCAAGGGTTGGAGCACAAGCTGTGAGACTGCCTGTCCAAAAGTGTATAAGACAGCTAGTCGCCATCCCAGAACTGTCCCTGTTGTTGTTCTCTCTTTTTTGTTCCATGTGTTCCTATGTGGTTCTATGGGCCTCATGCAGTAAGCGTTGATAAGGGAATTATCGCCATTTTATAGGCAAAATTGGGTTTGAGATTCAGTAAGCGCCGATAAGTGCTTGATATCGCCAGGTTTCGGAGCCGATTATTTTGTTATGGCCATTCGCCTGCCGATAAGCCTGTTTTCGCCACTGATCGCCACTTTTTTAAATCGGCTGGATTCAACAAAAAAAAACAGCTTATCGGGCCTGATCGGCACTACGAAATTGAGATGTTATGGCCAATTTCTCCCGCCAACTAAAGTTGGCAGTTTGGAGGGGAGAACGATCGCTAAGGCTGCCGCAACGGCACTTAGAAAAAAAAAACTTCTGTACATCAATGGAGTCAATGGAGCGGGGACGTATAACAGTATAGTACTGTTTACGTTTCATTGCTCACAATACAAACGTCATTTGCATTACAGTGTGGGGGCATTCCCTGCATTGTGTCACAGCTGACGTGTATTATTTGCATAACATTATACTTTTACATGTTTGCAGCATTTGCGGGTCACATTACTCATCATGTGATGATGTGCCAAGGGAAAATACTATACTCAACTCTTAAAGGAGAACCTCACATCATATCACACATTTTACTGAACTGAGCAACAATTATTTACATGATGTTACACATGACACACATGTCACACATACACCGTATATTCATGTTCCTTTACATTACACAATGCTTGTAATGTGACACGCATCTTTAAACGTTCATGTACATCTGTCTTCTCATGTTTACATATAGTTTTGGGTCCTCCCTATTTTCATGACGTCACTTATTGGACGCTCAATCACATTGCATGTTTACATTGTAACCGTAGCATTACAAGCACTTCAACCTAACTTATACACACATGTACAGTAATTCAGCATTGGGACACCTTGTAAACTCATTCTATAGCAACTATCCTCAATACACAAATGCATGCATATGCACACGACTATTCATTGTTGTCAACATGTCACAATAACATGCCTAATTACACATGTTACACAAAACTTTTCCCACGTCAATCTCAGCCTTTTTGCCTAATTACATGACTGACTGTTGCGTTCACAAGTGTTACATGCATTGCACATGCAACTATTTATTTGCAAGCAATGTTTCTACAAAGGTTCACGTCACATCATTGCCAAATATCATCATTCCCTGCAGAATACACACAACAAATACTTATAACAAGAACTGCACACAGCTTGCCACAGAAGTACTTTATTATGTTAATGTAACACCTTGCATTTTACTATGTCACCTGACATCATCACATACCTACTTAAAGGACGCCCATTACCTGATCATTCACAGCTACTCATTTCAAAATGTTGAGATTGTTTAGGAGACGGAGGAACATTCTTTTCTATGACATGCTTGATGATGAAGACAATCATATAGGGCAAGGGAGGGACACACCGAGGGACAGTGACAGTGACAGGGACAGTCACGCGGATACGACAGAGACAGGGAGAGGGACAGGAGATCAGAGGAGAAGACAGAGGAGACAAGTTGTGCCTCGTCCGCGTCTGTACAGGGAGAGAACCCTGTTAGATGGGATGAGTGAGGAGGAGATTGTAAGTCGCTATCGTTTGAGTTCAGCAGCAATCTTAGCTCTTTATCAGGAGATAAGGGGAGATTTAGATTTTTTCACAGCCAGAGGTCGTGCAGTCCCTGGGCTTGTTAAAATGCTGTGCTCATTACATTATCTTGCTTCCGCGTCATACCAGACAACTGTGGGCATAGTGGGCGGGGTCTCGCAATCTACATTCTCGCGGGCCTTGACCCAGTTTCTCTATGCACTCAATAGACGCGCTAGGAATTATATTCATTTTCCTACAGAGGCGACAGAGTGGCTGGAAGTCAGGACTGGCTTTTATAATATAGCAGGGATACCATGTGTGCTGGGTGCAATCGATTGCACACATGTTGCTTTGATTGCACCTAGTCAGAGTGAGCATGTGTACCGCAATCGTAAGCACTACCATTCACTTAATGTACAGGTGGTATGTGATGCGACGATGAGGATAATGCATGTGGTACCCAAATTCCCTGGTTCCAGTCACGATTCCTCTATCCTGAGGAACTCTTCAGTCTTCCATGCGTTCGAAGAGGGACATTTTGAACATGGTTGGCTGCTGGGTGAGTACACATTTACATGTTCTAACACAAAACACATTTTTATTTAGGAATGTTGACATTGTACAATTTGATCACTAATGTCAGCTTATGTGTGCTCCATTCATTATAGGTGACTCAGGATACGGAATTAGGCCGTGGCTCTTGACTCCGGTGCTAAACCCTCAAACTGAAGCAGAGGAGAGGTACAATGCAGCCCATATATCTACAAGATCTGTTATAGAGAGGACATTTGGCCTACTCAAGACCAGATTTAGGTGTCTGGACAGAACTGGTGGGGCTCTTCTATACAAGCCTCAAAAAGTGTCTGATATTATCCTTGCCTGTTGCATTTTGCATAATGTTGCACTCAGGCACAATGTACAGTCAGACCTAGCTGAGCCTGTGGTAGACAAGCATCCCACCCATGTAGCTGCTGAAAATGAACAAACAGCCAGTGGTGGCCAGACACGCCAGAATCTCATCAATTCATTTTTTTCTTGTAAGTACAAACATATATGTTCCAAGTTCTACTTTTATACTTACATTATGTTATCTTAACAATAATGTTTTTTTATATACCCTTCTGGTAGGACACAGATGAATATGGGTTGCACACCTTTCTTCTCTCTGCTGTGTGCACAAAGGGATGTGGCACCGGTATGTTATTGTTGCACAGGTTATATAATCCCACTTCAATTTTACTTTAGTTGTGTGTATGTGAATAAAACTGGGGTAACAAAGCACTAATATTTTAGCATTGTGTTGTTCCTTATGCTAACACAATACACATATTATGCCCATACTCATTCATGCTTCTAGTATGCTTACATACAATGTTATTGGTGCAGTGTAACATGTACATCCATATGATGTGTACACCAGCCTGATTTACATTTTGAATGTCATGAAATATACATGGTGTTGCACATTTAACACCAAATACACACTTTGCTGTGTTGTTTACGGTACTGAAGATGGCATGTCAATGTTTGCAATTTATATATTGTTCCTTTGCATTATAGGTATATCTCCAGTATGACTGATCATGGTATGTATATTTGCTGACATCTCTCATAAGATGTGCCTACATCAATCTTCCTATAATTATTTGAAGTCAAAACCCAACATATTGGTTTAAACACAAATGTTACATATATGTACTTTCTGTATCATGTATATGCATTTAGCTACTCTTGAGCTTTCATGTGCATTGTATTAGAAAATGATTACTCCCATTTCATCACATTTTATGTATGTTTCCTTATAAATTCCATTAATGTAATATAGAGGTGTTTGGAGACAAGGGGATAACTGTAGTTATTTCTTTACTTACGGGAGATCATTCATCACGGATGAAATTGACTGATCATAAAACTCCATGCATGAATGCCTGCAATCACAACAATGCGTACTACATCTTATATTTAGCAATGTTGGTGTTTTGTAATGCTAGGAATTAATAGTCAACATTAATTTAAATTTGTGACATGTGTATGTATAAGTCACACGTGTGTGGATGTGTCCTACATGTACCAAGTGTTAAACTGTTAACAGAGAAGACAAATTTGTCACTAATGTTACTGGCATTTAGCATTTATAATTTACCAATATGACAATGTTGGTAATATTTTTGCAATATAAATCACGTCACTTCATCATTATCATGATGATAATTATCAAGTATTGTCACAATTGTAACGTCAATCACGTGCACATTAGCATAGACACACTTTGTAAGACAACTGTTTGTGTCTGTATCAATTTGTGTAGGATCCATGTATAACACCGACAAATGATAACACCAGCTTTATTATGGTAGCTTATATCATCATATTGACTATACTATGTATTTTTAGAACGTTTAATAAACACAGTAAACTATAGTTAGTTAGGTTAATGAAATATACACAGAAACGTACTTCATTACATGATGTTGATGTCATAATCAGAACATCATGCATTGTAGGGGACCACAACATCTGGCCAATAACATTATTTGCTACAGTCCCAAACTATTTTATCAACATACCCATGTAACAAGAGATTTTTAACAAGAAATGGCTAGTTGGTTGTAAGTGTCCTTTACATTGGGAGAAGGAGTGGCTCAGTGAGTAAAGACACACACTGGCACTGAGATTTTGAAGCAGGGGAGTCTGGTTCAATTCCCGGTGTCGGCTCCTTGTGACCTTGGGCAAGTCACTTTATCTCCCTGTGCCTCAGGCGGCAAAAAATAAATTGTAAGTTCCACGGGCCAGGGACCTCAGCCTGAAAAATGTGTCTGTAAAGCGCTGTGTACAACTGGCAGCGCTATACATGAACATGCTCATATTATAATTATTATTATTATTATTATTGTTACATAGTTTCGACAGTCATACGTTCCATTACACAATATAATTCACAAATGTGTTAGCAGAGTGGGAATGGTTGTTATATATAAAACACACCATGCCATAAAATGATAGTAGTCATTAAAGAACACTCAATAAAAACATCATTATGTTAATTAAGTGCTTATGCAATATAGGCATAAGGGTATCACATTTTTAATTGTTTGTTAATAAGCGCTGCAAGCAATATAAAATTAGTTCCATATGTAGTATAGTAGTCGGTGGCTCCTCCTCACAATCATCTCATATAAAGGTAGACTCTTCTGAAATCATACATTGATCCGATTGTATCTTCCCCGACATCTCTGAAATACAGCAAACACATGATGGTCAAATATGGCACCTTACTATATATGTATCCGTGACAACGCATTACACAGCTCTATATGATTGTGTACATACACACGTCACTCACTTATATGTTAGAAGTACAAGTGTACATCAGTATGTAATGTTTCTTTAAATTTGTAGCAGGCATAACTATGTATATGATGTGAACGTTGCCTGTATACTGAAAAATGTGCGCGCACATCTTAGTGTGCGCACGCACTTCACGCTTGGCTGCACTAACTGTTAGCGCATGCGCAAAACAAAGCGTACGTTGTGCGTTCAATACATCTTGAAAATACCATTAAACATAAAATCTTTATTTCAAATACAATGAATACGAAACTACATTCGTTCTAAACGAGTACATCTGTATTCTTTTTAAACAGACGTGTTTGGACAGAAAGGACGGCCGATAACACAATGCGCAAATGCAATACGTGTGACGTCATGTTAAACCAGCGTGAAACGCACGCTAACACTCCTCCCACTCAATTAACATTCAGCTAACGCCCAGTTGACGCCTACAAACACTGAGCCGCACACATGACACACTGCAGTTACCGTTACTATAACAAAACATGACAGCCAATAGGCTTTGAGGCGCGCACGTCGCTTGGGGGCGGGACTTACATCCGTAATCCTTTTTAAGGACGCCTTGGGCCATGACAAGGGTCCCACGTCATACGTGGTGGACCCGCTTTTAAATGTTGCATGATAACAAAACAGGTATGTGTTAGAGTTATGTTAAAATGTTGCTAATATGGTTAAAGGGATAGGAAAGTACGTATATTTATTCCGTCAGCAATGTGTACTACTCTTTCAGGTTATACTATATTGTATTCGGCAACAATTTATTTGTGATCGCTACATGTTATGCAGTCTGCAATGTTACGCTGTATCCACGCATTGAAAGGGAAAATGGTGGTTAAAAAAAAAAAAAAAAACATTTAAACGCACAGTCAACGCATAACGGTTGTTATATTTACCATTCTTCTAGAATTAACTCTTCGTCTGGCTGCAACTGGTCGCTCCAGAAATGCAAGGCATTTTCATCCACGCTTGACCCACCCGCTGAATCCAGTATGACACACATCTCCTCCATGAAGCGCTCATAGGAATCGCCACTGCTTTCTTCAAACAATTGGTCGGGAGGTAGGTTCATTTCTTCTGGTTCCCATTCCAATGCATTTTCAGCTGAAAGGCTTGGTACATAATCATAGTACTTTTGTTGTTGTAAAATGTGGGTTTCAGGAATGGAGGGTGCAGATATTGCAGCAGGTATCGATTCACACGGAACAGTAGTAGCGGATCCATTGCTATTGGCATTAGGAATAAATATGCCTTTCACAACAATATATGTGCCCTCTTTCAGGGTAAAATGCTTTTCCTTTGCAATCTTCCAGAAACCATAGGTGTGTTCTAGCTTATCCTGCACACGTTCAAAAAAGTCATTAGTTGATAAAGTGAATCTTATTGAGGAATTAAAATTCCGCGCATGCCTACGGTCTTGGTAATAAGGATATTTAGCTCGAATCAAATCATAGATTTGGCGTGTGCTTGCTTTTTGTCCGCGACTGTTTAAAATTGCTTCTGAAACCATGTACTTATACCCTAAGAGGGGATTCATATTGTTAACGAATTCATCAGCCATGTCAGAGTAGCACAAAAGATGTGTGCAGTTCTGTCTTCTTTGCTCATCAAAATGATTCTGCTCAATGGCTAACAAATTCCTGTGTTTCGTTTTCAAGGTCAACAAAAGTAACTACTTTTACTCCTTATTTCAAACGCCAATTTGTTTGTCCTTTGTAATTGGTTTAAAGTATTTGTGGTTAGTGATAGGCGAATGTGGGAAAAACACATGTATCATTTTCTTTATCTCTTTGTGAAAACATTCCTACACCCTTATTTCAGTAACATTGAGTTTTCTATAAAAATAACAAAGAGCACGTGTGAAAATAGTGCTTAGACAGCCATATCAGTAAATACACCACACCTGCAAAAATGAAATGTTTTTTTACCCCCATACATTATTGCTGTTGTATTGTAAATTCTGGTTAACTACCTGTCTGCATGAGTTTAAATACGCTGTGTACTATACCGACCTATACTATAATATATCGTCTTCATAAAAAAAAATATATATATCGTATAGTATAAAGTGTATATGGTGTACTCACACTGTATAGTGTGGTGTGTGTGGGTAGGTCCACTAATGTTACCATATATGTCTATTATTATATATATATATATATAGAGATATATTAATACTATACTATATATAATAATGTATCTTTTTTTCTTTTTTTTTAATTGCAGGATTACAACAACATATTGATGGCAGTAAGTAGGCCTTGTATGAAACCTATTTAAAGGCGGATAAAATGAGTGAATTAGTAATAAACATTTGTTTGCAACATAATGTTAGAGGGCTCAAACTTAGCTAATAGTTGCGTCAACAACATTAGGCGTATTAGTAACATAGTGTGTTTTCAAAGGAAGCATGACAGTGTATTTTATTTGTAAATAACATCTATACCAGTTAGATAGTACTACTGATATCCACACACACACACCACCACACACACACACACACACACCAGAACACCACACACCACCCACACACACACACCCACACACCCCACACACACCATACAACACACACACACACACACTCACACACACACACCACCAACACACACACACACACACACAGGGTGTGTCTGTTGTGTGTGTGTTTGTGTGTGTGTGCATATATCAAATCAAACATACTACATATATATTAGTATCAATTCAGAGATGTTCTTGACAAACCAGAACACATAAATGATTAAAGGACAACATTCAATGGCACCAAAGGTAAGTAATTTTAACACAAAATCCTGCTGTACACGTACAAGAAAGATGTTTGCAGTTAAATAGGTGCTTTTTAATAATTGCATGAAAATAATATCATGCATGATACATCAAATTAACACACCCAAATGCAATGTTTTGCTGCAAAGTCAAATGGCAGCTTTCTCTAAACTTAGCAACCGCTCCTGTGGTGGACCATTCTGAACAGACGATTAAAAAACTAAATATTTAACACTCATTCATTAATTAGGAGTGTTAACATTTCCAAACTTCACTGTACAAGAACATACTTGAAACGTTTGGAAACACACCACAGTCTTCAGCTTACATACTAGTAATGAGATAATCTGAAGTCAACAAAACAAGGCCAAGACATATTTTCTGAATTAGAACATTTATTTTTTTGTTCCTTTTGCGAGCAGTAACAACAGGCCTGCTTGTTGTCTCTTGAATTTCCTTTTCTTTTGCCACCAACTTTAGGCACAACAGAGCCACTTGAGTGGCCTCTGGCACGTTCACGGGCAGGGCATTGTTCTGGCCAGTGACTTTTTCCACTCCCTTACGGGGGGGCTTGGGCCGTTGACCACCTACAGGGCTTGTGCCAGTGACTCACCTAACCAGGGCTTTGGGCAGTACTTTACACCCTACAGGGCTTATTGGCAGCGATTCAACCTACAGGCTTGTTGGGCAGCGATCAACTACAGGGCTTTTTGGCATGTCGATTCACCTACAGGGCTTTTGGCAGCATGGACCACCTACAGGCTTTTGGGTAGTGACGTTCACGGACAGGCTTGTGCCCAACTGACACATGTGAGCAAGTTGGGTAGACATGGCACAAGTGATGGTTGGTCTGTTTCATGTGTGTCTTGTTTGTTTTTGTCGCCCCTTTGTAGGTGTCTGTGCTGAATTTGTACAGATTGAGCAGCGGTTTAGTGATGTCATCAGGAACCGCACAGCAATGTCTGCTACTTGACCGATACATTTGGCGGCCTGGTGAATGAATATCAGATGAATGTGGTGAAAATGACCTGCATGACACAGATCCTGGCTGTGAGGGTTGAGTTGTGGTCGCATTCTTAGTCTTCTCCAGTATTAGCTGTGTTTGCTGAACAATAATGCTTCGCGGATGCAGGGGGTTTTGATTTTGTGCCACTGGTTAGGCACTTCAATGGAGGACTCTGTGGAGATGGCCAATTGTTGAAACTGTTTTCTTCCTGCATTGCAATCACTCCTTTCCAGCACTGTACATCAGGTCCAGAATGGCGACGATTTGTTGCTATCCACAATTTTACCCATCAGCAAGCTACAATTGCATCATATGTTTGTATTTGCGTGGTTTGCGGGCGTTTTGGGGTAAAAACAGTTTCCAAGTTGGAACCGTCTTCAATGGTTCCCACCCCCACCCCATGCTTTGGGTATTGTGTGTGTTATGGGGGCGGCGGCGTGCATCATCACATCATCATCATCTACATCATCAAACATCCCTTCATCAGATCCTACATTAATCACATTTATGCATGTAATCTCGCTTGTCCAGATTGATTGCATAAGTAACAAAATGTGTACGTAACCTATACACTCTTGACTTAGAGTTCAGTGATATGAGGATAAACTTGCTTGTAATCTACTGAATCTACTGATGTCATAAGTAAACAACTAACTGTTTCCCATACGTTTTATACACCTCACAGTTACAAACACTACGTGACTTCAGTAAAATGTTGGACTCAGTATTCAATATGAGTGAATGAAGAACTTGCTGTAACTCACAACTCTCTAATGAATCGTTAAGCACTCATAACACGCATACAATTGCCTGCACATTCCTATTTTACACTGACAACTAAGTAATCCTATTAAAGAAGATGTCAAAACAAATAATGAACATGACAACATAACATATAGAAGCACATATTATATGGCCACCAACTGATACACTCACCTTTAGGTGTGTTGACTGCTGACCCAGGTGAGACACTTGTTCAGTTCTCAGTGACACATGTCCTTCAGGGGCAACTTATATAACATAACATAAGTTTTACATTACATGTGTAAATATTGAACAAACATTATTGTATGTTCTGTATTATGAGTACCTAAAGCATCATTTCCTTAACCCAAAATGTTGTGTGAAAGTGAACATAAATAGTGTTGTAATAACAATGTACACTGCTGTTGTACTTAGAACTTTTGAGTTCCCTACCTACATAAACATACTATGTTCCTGCAGTTAATCGTGAGGTAAATAGATAAATTTGTACATAAAAATCATATGTTGTGTAGTGATATCAGTATCATAATGTAATAACTATCATGAGATGACCATTCACAATGGTTATCATGAAGGTGGTCATATTGCAAAAAGTGTTGTTTTTGGTAGGTGGATATGTGTGGTACATTATATAACATGTGGCACACATGAATGTGGCTGTGGACTAAACAAGACAACACATGCAGTGTGTGATAATGTGTCGTTGATAAGTAGTAGTTCAACTATAGATAGAGTTGAACTAATGTGTGAGGTCGCTTTGATAGTAATGAGTTGTTGGGACATTTCGTGCTAAAGTGAAGCTTTCACAATGAGTGTGATTAACTTCAGTTGTGCTAGTCAGGTTGTAAGAACGGGATTCCTTCCCCAAAAAGCCTATCAGCCACACCTCCTTCAATTACTTGAAACAGGTGAAAAATGGTGTTGAACTAAGTTGACCCTAAAATGAGGCTTATTAGTGTGTGTCTGAACCCCACCCCCTCTGTTTGAAGTGTATGCTCGTGATGAGATATTAATTGCAGTGCTTTAACACAATGGTAGATGATGCTAATAGTCGTGGGCAGCTTTTAAGTTATACAAACAATGACATAAAATTGTACGTTGTGCCTCACTTATGCTGTCTGTATATGACCTTAAAGCAAAAATGGACCTTTTCATAAACAACTATAGATTGTGTGCAAGTGATGTTTGTAGGCAGGCCTTGCATGCAATATAGTTGACAATCCCGGGGCGCATGGGAGGAAATAAATAAATTATAGTGCAGCAAAAAAAGGCAACGTGGAAAAAGCCTTCAAATGACTTGGCTCTAATGGATTAACTACTTCAAGATGTAAGAGTCAAATAGGCAGGGGTTCTCAACAGTCACAGGTAAGTGGATGAGTGCATTTCATCAGAGTGGATCGGGTCCCCAGGATCACCTCCCCACCCAATGTTGAGAGAAAAAAACTGGCATAGCACAGATCACTCGAGATAAATAGCTTTTAACAATAAAATATTATACTCACATTCTAACATAAATACGGGCAATCAACTGCAATTAGTGTGGAAGATTTTAGCCAGCTGGCTCACCGTCCTGCAACGTTCCCCACACTCCTCTGCCTCAGCCCCCCGGTCAGCTGTTACACTGCTCCGACTGGGCGTCTGACGTCACTTCTGGGTTCGTCGCGCGGTGAGTGCTGATCTCCTGCAACTTCTGCTGCTGTATGTGCCCGGTCTGAATGAAAAACTCCCACTTACTACGCGTTTCGAAAGCAACTGCTTTCTTTCCTCAGGAAGAATACATTTCTTCCGTGAGGAGAGAAGCAGTGCTTTTTGAAACGCGTAGAGTGGGAGTTTTCATTCAGACCGAGCATACAGCAGAGAAGTTGCAGGAAGATCCAGCACTCCCGCGCGACGAACCCAGAAGTGACGTCAGACGCCAGCGGGAGCAGTGTAACAGCTGAACGGGGGCTGAGGCAGAGGAGTGGGGGAACGTTGCAGGACGGTGAGCCAGCGGCTAAAATCTCCTACACTAATGCGTGTGATATGCGCACCGTATTATATAGGTTAGAATGTGATATATATTTTGTTATAAAGCTTTTATCTCGAGTGATCTGTGCTATGCCAGTTTTTCTCTCAACATTGGGGTACGTGATCCTGGGGACCCGATCCACTCTGATGACAACTGCATCATCCACTTACCCTCTGACTGTTTGAGTCAACCCTGCCAATTTGACTCTACATCTTGTAAGTAGTTAATCCATATAGAGCCAAGTTCTTTGAAGGCCTTTTTGGGTCCTATGATTGCCTTTTTTTGCTGCACTTAAATTTATTTTTATTTCCTCCCCATGTCCCCGTGGATTTTGTGTGTTTTGCTGTTACTGTGGGGGAAGAGTGAAGACTACCCCTTCCAGTGGGTTCCAGAGCAGGGGGTGAAGCTGTATTCATTTAAATTTTATCACATTATCACCTATTTAAGATTTTGATTAGTCACTTATTATTAGTGTTCACTTTTTATTTGTTTGCGCCTTATTTCACTTTACCACTATACAATTGCAATATATTTGATGCATGCTTAAAATAGGCAGTAATGTCATGTTTGTCGGAGTAAAATAAATAAAATACACAATAATATTATACATATTTCTGTTCTGTACCTGTAGCTAGTAATAATTTCTCATTAACATGTGTTACACATGTGTACTACCCTGTTGTTCCCCATCTTCGCCCACCATCAATTGCTTCCACTGCAGCAATGCATTTTGGGAATTCACATGTAAATGAGCACGCAATGGCACGTGCTATATTAGTTACTGCTTTTAGTAGGACTACAACATATATGTCTATTTTGAGATATATATATATACAGAATCAGACATATACATATATAGATGCAGGTATGCTTATATTGTGAAGACAGTATAAAAAGCAGTGTAACTATGCAAAATAACTGTAAGCAACGACACGCCTAGTACAGTAATATTTCTCACCTGGTGGAAATTGTGAGGGGTAAATTCCTATATCACGGTCACCAGGTAAGCCTTCCACGACGACGGGAAGTAATTTTGCCCGAAGCAGCTCCTCCAATGGACTTAATATGAGACGTTGTGGTGTCGGCCCACCTCCAGTGCCAGTAGCATGCACGCGTTGGTGTTGTATTTTCTTTTTCAATTTGGACCTAATATCATCAAATCTCTTGTGACAATTCCGCTTGTCCCTCACATGATTCCCACACGCATTGACACCAATGACTATTGTGTCCCACATTTCTTTTCTGCTTGCTGAACTTGTCCGCCCTTGAAAAACATATAAAATATATGAGGTAAATGATTAATAATAGAAGCACCAGTTTCCTACACTGCTAGCTGTTCCAAGAGATAGCAAACATGCTGTTTTATGTGTAATATGTGAAGCACATGAGCATTCACTACTAAACCTATACATGTAAGCAAGGTTGCATTCATATTGTATGCAGTTATGGCAAATTGACCGCCTGTGTTTAGTTGTCCTTGTAAGGCATGATAAAAAGCTGTGTTTCCAGACTAATTAACATAGAAAGATATTCTGAACCCATATTTGCATATGAACAAAACTCAGATGACCTAGGATCACATGTATTTGAATAATAAATGTAAAGGTACACTTACCTAGTAAATGTCCATATATACTGTCATAGTGCTCCAGAATGCCAGTGACAAGAGCTGTATTTTCCTGGTCATTGAAGCGAGGATTACGTGGCTTCTCCACACGTTTCTTCCGAGCAGGTTTAGGGTCAGAGCTTGGCTGGTGCTGACTGGACTCTCATTCTTCCAATGGAAGAGCCTCCAAAAGCTGCCCACCAGCAAGCACGCCACCACCATCCACCCCATCAGCAACTGCGCCACCAGCAGCACTCACAGCACCAGCACTCCCACTCCTAGCACCAGCACTCCCACTCCTAGCACCAGCACTCCCACTCCTAGCACCAGCACTCCCACTCCCAGCAACAGCACTCCCACTCCCAGCAACAACACTCCCACTCACAGCAACAGCACTCCCACTCACAGCAACAGCACTCCCAGCAACAGCACTCCCACTCCCAGCAACAGCACTCCCACTCCCAGCACCAGCACTCCCACTCCCAGCAACACCACTCGGTGCACCAGCAACATCACTCCCCTGAACAGTACGTTCACTCCGACGCGTACTCGCACGAGTAGCACTCCCACTCCCACCAGCATCACTCTTCCCACGCTTTGCGGGCATACTTCCAGCACTCACAAAAAACAGACAACTAATGTACAGCCAATCACACGAAACACTTCGACATATAAAACAAGACAAAGATGTAAACAAAACAACAATGGACAAAGCTCACCCAATACACAACAAGTTTCTCCGTCAATATGCAAATGTTCAATCAGCCAGCTCTGTGCGTCTCTCTCTCTCTCACTCCCAACAACACAGAGAATGATTAGCAGTACACGTTGCCTTTAAATATGGCGCGCAATCCAATACATGCTTGTTTCGCCTGATTCAGCAAGATTTGTGATTGGGCAACCTATCAGCACCCCGCCACGCACGCCGATACACCTGTGTGTGATCGGATAATCATCGTGAGAGTGGGCGGATTTGTTTTCGGGTTCATTTTGAATGTATTCGGCACTTACTGCATACGGAGAGGAAAAATCGCCATTAACATGACTAATCGGTAAACTTGCCGATTTCACTTAATCGACGCTTACTGCATGAGGCCCTATGTGTTCCCAAGTGATTCCAGAAGTCCAATTTGCCATAATGGCGAGAATGGGTTGGATCGGACCCAGAGATGGCTTGCGGAGATTGCAAGGAAAAAGGCTGCAGGACTTTTTAAACCGGAATATTTTCTAAGTCCCACTTCAGCACTGGGCTTTTTTAAAGACTTTATTTCAACTAGGAAAGTCAGTTTGTCAACCCCAAACCCCAGTAAATTTATCTTCTTTTGCCTATTGTAATTCAATGTGTGTTTGCCTGTTTCTACGGAAAAAAATACAATTTATTTTACTTATTGTCTTTGCTCAGTGATATGATTCCGGTTTTAAATGTGTAAGTACCTGGTCCCCTGTGACACTCAACCCACCAAACCTGGCAGTAAACAACCAAATGAGAATATTGACATATATACGTATGTGTCAATAAAAGTGTGTATGTTATTTCAACATTAAAGCCCAGTAGGTGTCCCCATAACATACGAAAATATCACAAATTTTTACTAGCTTTTGAAAAAGATTGCATGTTTTGCATCAACATGTCCAGTTTTGCTATTCACATTATGGCTGTATATAAAAACATAATGATTCTGGGATAAAGAGGATCACAAAATAATAATAATAGAAACAAAAAACCCTTCTAGCGCCACAGGATCTGGAGAAAGTATACTGTACATACACAGTGTATAATTTGCCTCAGCATTTGTTGAACCACTGCTGGATGAAGGTCTCCCCTATGAACTTCCAAGTAATGTGGTTGCAAGCCACTCTTAGCCACATTGCTTCAGCAAATGTTATGATTTAATCCTCTCATTTTAGCATCAGTTGTTTTTTCATTTCCATTGGAATTCAGTCCAGTACCATCTTTGTCCAACGTTGGTAATTTGTTCTTGCAGTATATCTGGTCTCTGGAGATTACCCAGTATACATCTTTGTATATCTTTTTTAGTTATCTGAAGCTTCTGAATTATCTTCGCATTTAGGGTCCAGGTTTCACATCCATAATTGAGCACATTCAGAATACACTGGTCGAAAACGTTCCTATAATGAGGCACAGCGGAAAGTTTAATTGAAAGATTGTCTTGTTTCTTCCAAATGCCTCCCTCCCATCTTAATTCTCCAATTGATTTCACTCAAAATGTTTCCATCCATTTCTACTTCCCGTCCATGTAGACGTACTGTAGTTTTTGACTTCTTCTAGTTCTATTTCATTTATTATTTCGCTCTTTGCAGAGTTAACACATTTGTTGAACATCACTTTGGTCTCGCTCAGATTCATATGGAAGCCACTTTCTTACTTTGCTTCAGTGAGTTCTCATGGAGAGTTCTTGCTTTAAGCAAAAATAACGTCAAATTGTTGGTGGTTCAAATATTCACCATTGATTTTGATTCCTTTTTTCCCCTAGTGCAATTTTTTAATTCTTCAAGTGTTGCTGTGAAAAGCTTTGGTGGCAGAGTGTCTCCCTGTTGCACTATTTAACCGATTCTTATCTTGCTTGTATCTTCGTATAATCGAATGCAGCGGTGCGCAAACTGGGGGTGCACCACCCGGGGGGGAAAGGAGATTTGTCTGGGGGGGGGGGGGGCACGGGCGGTTGCAGAGGTCCCGCGCTCCTCCCAAGGCATTTAAATTAATGCCGGGGGATTGCGTGAGGCCTCTGCAACAATAAAGCTTTCCGGGATTCAGGTGCGTCTCCATGGCAATGAGGCGTCAAATTACGCTGTGGGATCATGTGCCGTGATGTCACCGGTATCAAATGACGCCACGGGTTACGTGACTTGACGTCACGTGACCTCGGAGCGTCTTATGATGCTGCTGCCAGGTAGGAGATGGGGCGCGAGACCGAGGGAGGCCAGACAGGAGGGCGCAGCATCAAAAGTTTGCGCTCCCATGATCTAATTACTTCTTACGCTTTGTTTTCTTAATGCTTTTAAAAGGGCCAAGGTGTAGACTGAATCAAATTATTTTTCATAATCTACGAATGCTAAACCGAGTGATATATCATAGTCATTACTTTGGGAAATCACTTCTTGTATGACTTGGATGTGGTCCATTGTGTTGTATCCACTGTAAAATCCTGCTTGACCTTTAAGTGCTGTAGGCAAAGTCCAGAGTATTTTGCACACGATTAGTGAGTATCTTCAAAACATTGTTGTAAGTGATTGCACTTAGCTTGTTTTTAGGTCTTCTTTGTCTCCTTTCGTCGGGATAAGGACAACTATGGTATTTTCCCATTGTTCTGAAATGTTCCTGTTCTTCAAGCCGCACGTAAAGAGTTTTGATAAGATTTTCCCTACTTCTTACTCATCTTCATTCAAGATTTCAGCTGTAATTTCATCTTCCCCCGGTAGCCTACCCATTCTTCATGAATTTTATTGTTTTTGCCACTTGTATGCATGATACATCAATGGTAGGTTCTTCCTCTGCTGGATTATGCCCTGTGGTGTCTGTGGTCTCGTCCAATTTCATATAGAAGTCCACAACCCTCTTTATAAGTGCACAGACTTTTATTGTGTATCCATCATCTTATGTGAGTAAAATGATTTGTTGCTTCTGTAACGGGTTTCCCCCCCCCAATCGCAGATTATACTGTGTGGGTGCAGGAACATATATTGTTACTCAGGTGTGGTGCGTTACCTGTTGGCTCACAGGAGGGCTGAGCTTCCGCCACGGGGAACCTGGGGCAATTATACTATGGACAACTTACTTACATTCGATGCAGCGCCTCCACCTGCGATGGCTCCCACCAAAGGGGGAGTGGTTCCTCGCAGGACAATCAATAATCACATACACGGGAAGATATATTAACGAGTGACTTTACTAACAAGCAATATAACATCTCACGCAATACCTTTATATAACCTGTGTCCCTCTCCCGAGGAGACACTAACCGTGACGTCTCGCAGGACGCTTTCCCAACACCCGGTGATCCCACCCAGTGTCCAAAGAACCCCACCCAATGTCCCGCACTCTTGCAGAGAGTCAATGGGTGACTGCGCAGTCACTAATTACGCTAAGGGCCCGGTGGTGCACTTATGTATTAGATACCTGCCGAGCACTCCGGTGCTCGGGTCAGCAATCTTCACAAAGGCTCAGTTGGCGATGACTCCTTCAACCCTCCAACCGAACTCCTGCACGTGGACCGTCCGGGCGGTCCCTCTCCGGAGTAGTCTCTGCGGACCCCAACGTGGGTCCGAACCGATTCACGGGAACAGCAGCAGCCACTGTGTCCCTATCTAAGTTGCACGCACTATACTATAGGCCATCCCTATAGTACAGCAACCTGTAGTGGCTTTGGGGAACTCCTAGGGGCCTGCAGGGTTAATGACCTGTACCACTCCCCTAACTCTCTAAGTTCCCTCCGTCTCACTAATCCCAGGGCCTGCAGCAACAAGCTGTGACCCACTGGATGCTGCAGCCAACGTGCTGCGCAACAAGGTGCCTGCCTGTCAGACCTCACAGCACTAACAGCCGTGACTCTGACAAGGCAGCACTCTAACCACTAAGGGCAGCGTCCCTATCTTGGGCCTCCCTCAGTAATTACCCACTACCCTAGTGGGGGGTTGGGGCCTACCTGGGGTGTGGGTACCTATAGGGCCGCAGGAGCTGTACTCGCTCCCCGCGCCCTTCCTTCTCTCACAGCTCCCCTGCTCCAACGAATTAACCTGAGTGACAGGGTCCCTCTCTTTTGAGCAGTCCCTGGCAAACCTCTATCTCTCAGAGTAACCAACTACCTCAGACCCTGGGGGTGCTGGCCTAGTACAGTGAGTACTGGACTCCTGTACCCTACCTCCTTCCTTGGGCTGCTCCGATCTCTGACTGCTCGCTAACGTGCTCCAAGCCCGCCAAATGTATCTCTTCTGCAGAGGCTCCCTAAGCCCTATTGGCTCCCTGGTGGCACATGGGGCATACAGAGGCTCATGGGATATGTAGTCCCAGCTCAGAGCCTTCCCTGGTAGGCTAGGGCTTCGCGGGCTTTTCCCTACCTCCCCTGCACCTGCGCGAGCTGTCTCTGGCTGCCTTAACCTAGCGCAACTTCTCTGGGGGCCTTCCGCGCTATCGGGTCCCTGCGCATGCGCAACCCGCATCGCAATGGCGGCGCCCTGCTTCACTGGCCGCCGGGACCTTAGAGACGCGACCGCGGCCTTAGCAACAGCCCGATCGTGTCCCCGGCAACCGGCCGCAGGCAGGGGAAGCCGCGCTGCTCCCTGGTTGGCTGTACTGTGCATGCGCGACCACTGCGCATGCGCAACCTAAGGGGCAATGGCGGCGCCCTATCCGCCAGCTGCCGGGACCTTAGAGACGCGATTGCGGCCTTAGCAACGGCCCGATCGCGTCCCCGGTAACCGGCCGCATGTGGGGGAAGCCGCGCTGCTCCCTGCTCCAGCCCCCACCCTTGGAAGCAGCCGTCGGGCCGTCGGCACCCGCGACCGCGCTGCAACAAGGGAGGGGGGTCTCCAGGAGCCACGGGAGCTCCAGGCTACACTTCCTAATCATAAGTCGCTTCTTCATCTTCTTTAAGCTTCTGTTATCTTCACTAGTCATTCACCAATTCACAGCTACATTTTCTTACATGTTCTGATATGTTTGTGAATTGTCTTGCACAGCTCTGCATATTTAATATTCGTTCTTGTGCTTTGTGATTGTTTCATTTCTTGTTGTCTCCTCAGTATTTGATTTCTTTCATCAGATATTTTCTTATCCTTTATTTTTTTGGCGACGCCTCCAGTTTTTTCTGCGCTGTCAATTGCAATCTTTATAAATTCTTCAGAATTATTTGTTAAACTGTCCCTGTGCATTTTGAGGAAGCTGACATGATTTTTTAGTTGCAATTAAAATTCTCTGCTGGTATTCTTGAGGTTATTGATGATGTTTGTTTTTATCTTCTTTTTTAATCAATTTTCTTCTTTCCATTTTCTGATTTAGATGTAATCTGCAGCAAACTAATCTGATCTGTGCAGCCAGTCACTTGTTTCTTGTTAGCTTGGATATAGTCAATGTCATTCTTTATTCCATTGGGTCCATTCAATGTCTGTTTTATATTTGGATTCTTCTTGAAGAATTAATTCATGATGTAGAAGTTTTCACATCCTGCAAATTCTACCAAACTGTCCCCACGTTCATTCCTGTAGCCATACTTACCAACTGGGTAATTCAAATAGAAGACTTCTATTTACACTACAAATATAATATGAAAAGCAAACATTACTACAGTTCCTATTAATAAAGTTACAGTATGATTGGACGTATCATAAATAATGAACACACTAGTGGTTCTTGCACTATATCCAAAACTACTCTCGAACCAGGAACAATTTGCATCTTCATGTTATTCGGAGATCAAATCAATTATTTTCTCCCTGTCGCGCACAACTTTGATTCTGGTGAAATTGGTTCGATTTTGCAAAAACTCTTTGTCACGGGAGACCAGTACTTTTAACACCTTTACCTTCCGGTATCAATTCACTAGGCAGGACAACATTGTTGAATAAAATGGAGTTCATTCGGACAAGCCCGTAGACATGCAAAAATGCACAAATACAAGGTAACACATACCAACTGGGGGTCTGGGGGGAGACACTAGCCTCAACTACGTGCAGGGCACTTGCTTCAGTAAGGCTTAATCTGTCTGCTCCATGTCCAAGAAAACACAGTACTCTTTTTGGGAGAGTCACCATGATCTCCCCGCTGGTTTCAGCGACGTCCAATTCTCTAGGTCTGAGAACTTGGACGTGAGAACTGGCTTCCAGCACTTATCCTCTGGTTGGCCGGCCTGCTCTGGCACCTCTATGCCAACCACCTGCCTGTCACGTCACTGGACTAAGCCTGGAACAAGTACAATTGTTCCTCAGAACTTGGCCGCATTCTCAAAACTTGGCTGCGACTGTAGAACTTGTCCTCAGCTGGGCTTGGCTTCTCCGACACTTCCGTGCTGAGTGCTTTGCTAGTCCTAGCAAATCACTTTTGAAAAGCCTGCCAGTGCTTCACCAGACCAAGCCCTAGAATGCCATGGTTCTCTGATCATGCAGTCCCCTTACATAGACCTTGCTGTACTATATTTAACATGGAAGAGGGACTGGTGACCAATCAGAGCATGGGGTTGCACAGAGCATTTCATTGCACACAAAGAAACAGAATCCATGAAATTCAAACAAAGCAACTGCGATAAACACGTGTGCCTGGGGCAATTGGCCACCTTAATGCCGCGTGGAGTACAGCAGTGCACACGAAAACGGCTCCATGATTTGTACGAGTAACGGCCGCCGCATCTGCACAGAGAAAGCCCATTACACACGGTTACAGGGGCAGCCAGCCAGGCTTCACCTTTATTATGAAAGCCTGCTACCCCCTACAGTCACACTCTTCCAAACTTAACGTGACATTAAAATTTAGTTAACCATTGTCTCAGTTGTTCTGTGTGATTTATAAGGCACTTGAAATGCTGTGTGTTTTGTACTGTACATTTACTGTCGCATATTTGGAAGTAAACAACCGATCTCTAGAGTTAAGATTCCAAGTAACCAATTTGTATTTCACCTCTCTTACTCCTGGTGTTGGTGTTTCTAACTTAATATGTGTTTTGGTGTTATCTGTATAGGCACTTCCTTTTTGCTTTAGACTTATATTGTCTGCCATTTCTCTAAGAGATTATGGGGGTCATGCACTAAGCTCCGTTAAGTCACTTTTAGAGCGCAAAGTGCTCTTAGAACGTGATTTTTTGCTCAACCCGATGCACTAAGCAACGCAAACAGGCACTTTGCGCTCTAAAAGTGACTTTTTTCCGGAATTTTTTCTAAGTCCAACTTAGCTCTTTCGTAACCCTGTTTGCGTTAAATTCGTCCCTTAAGCGGGATGCACTAAGCAACGCAACCTTAGCAAACGCGAAAGTTGCGTTGATCAGAACACGTCAGTAGACGCAAAGAAATCTGGACTTAGAAAAAATGATTGCTTTTCATTTTTGCATGCGCAAAACCCATACAACAGGCCGGCGGGTGTCTCCGTCTGACGCTACGGAAGTCCCCGAGGGAGCTGGGGGTCGCGCGGGTGTCCCCGGCTTACCCCGTGGGGGTCCGAGGGTCCCCGGCTCACAAAGCAGGGGTCCCCGCAGGAGTGCGGGGGTCCCTGCGGGAGTCCGGGGGTCCCCGCGGCCGTCCCCGGGTCCCCGAGGGAGTCCCGGGTTACCCGCGGGCCTGCGGTACCAATGTTGCACCTCCAAAAATAATAAACAATATTTGTAACTAAATACACACCCCTAACACATACTATACAGTAATGGACAAAATTACTATTATCCACATATGGATAATAATGCATTTACCCATTTTAAATACATATAAATTACAATAAATACAGTAAAAACATATTACACTTACCTTTAACAGGCACCCATGATGAAGGCCATCTTCATCCTGCCAATGCCCCTCTGGTGCTGCAAAACATGCACAACAATCACAATAGCCAATGTAATGTCCCCTAACCCCTTAATCACCATAGCGGTTATTAACCGCTACAGTCATTAAGGGTTAACCCACCCTTACCCACCACTCGGGAGGCCTACATACCCTCCCCCACTACCCCCCACCCCCCACCCCGTGAGCCTAACCCCCACCCCTCACCCACTACCCACAAGGGAGGCCTACCCCACATACCCTGGGGCCAATACCCCCTCCCCCCACCCCCAGTACCCACAAAAAACAACACACTGCCCACAATAAACATCATTATATTTATTAAATACATATCCCACCCCCTGTGCCCGCCCCATAAATACATGATTTATCATTTTACATACAGGGTTCATACCCCAGGCCCACGTGAGTCCCCGGTGGGCCTGACGGGTCACCTCACAGACCTACAGGTTACCAGCAACTTGTTTCATACAGATTCTGGAGGCCTGTTGGTGGGTCCCGCCAGGTGCCATGGCCCACCAGGTGGTCTCCTCGGGTCACCATGGGCCACAATTGGGTCCCCACGGTAGGCCCGCGGATGTGTGGGAGACCCGGGTCAGACCCACAGGTGTCTGAGGGGCCTCGGGTGGTTCCCACAGGGGTCTGGGGACCCACGGTTGGGCACTACGGGTCCACAGTGCCCCCATAGATGTGGGGCCACCGGTTCTTCACCACAGGTGTCCCCCGTGGACCACGCAGCCTGGTACCCGTGAGATACCCAAGGAACCTCAGGTGGTCTCCAGAGGTCTCACGCAGACCAAAGGAACCAACCCTGAATGTAAAATAAATAAACCTGACCTATGGTCTACTAGAGCCAATCAGAGTAGGGATATAGTTCCCACGCTCTGATTGGATACCGTACCATGTGAGGCCAGCCATGTTTCTTTTCATGATGTCATCTTAAAGGCAATTGAAGCACAGCCATTCTGATTGGCTGTGCTTTCATTGCCTTTAAATGATGTCATCATTTTTTTTTTGTTCGGCCAAATCACATGTTTTTCACGGCCCAATCAGGACCGTGGGAAACATTTGACCAAAATGTAACGTCATAGGCCTATGAAAGCCTATGTCGGCTCATTTTGAAGCTAGTCGCCGAGGAGGGAACATCTCCCCTCCTAAGAAGAGAAGAAGGGCGTGGCAGAAGAAGACGGAAGAAGACGGTGAAGACCCCAAAGAAGAAAAGAAGACCCCAAGACAGACGGGAAGGATTACAAATAGAAGAAAGAAAACACTGTTATGGATTGTAAGGGTTTATTATTTTATGGTTACCTGTGGATTGGTTCCTGTGCTTCCGGGTCACCTGGATTTCGGTGAGTGGGCATCTAATGGTGAGTAAACAAAAGAAAAGTGTATTATTTTTACTTTTACAGGTTTTTTTGATTTTTGATTCATGTCTTTTATTTTTTCAGTCCCATTTAATGCCCGTGAATGTATCTATGTACCTATGGATATACCTACATTCACGGACACTGAATGGGTGTATTCTATGTTATTTTTGTATGTAAATGCATTGTTTTTTATGCTCTATTATTGCCCCTGTATGTTCTGTATATCTATCTATATGGATAGACATACAGGGATAATAATTGATTGGTTTGCTAATGTTTATGTTCTTTTCATGTATGGCTATTGTATTTATCAGCTTTATTTTGTCATTGTTGTGAATAATGTAATTTGTATTTAGTTACAGGTTAATTGTAATGGCTTCTTTATGGCAGTTAGATTAGAATTATGGTGATTAATTTAAATTAGAATTGTTTTGGCAATGGTTTGGCTTTAGGAATTGAATAGGAAATTGTATAATTGATTTGTATTGTATTGTAATTGTTTGAGGAAATGGATTAATTGATTGATGCTAATTGTATTGATGTTGCTTAGTTTCTATTTGATTTTCATGATGGCATTGGTGGTTAGGGGACATTGTTCATAGTGTATTTTATTGTTACATATATTTTGCATAGTGTTACATGATGCACAGATTAATTGCATCATGTACACACTCAATGCAATTGTGTGACATTTCATATACATTTGTGTAGCTGCTGGTTTGTTGGTTTATATTTACAATCGATGCTGGATTTATTGTAACATGCAATGTGGTGATTTTAAGATTAAAAATTCATGTTTTGATTTATGCATGTTTTATGTGTTTCATAATGGGCAAATAATATATTATCCATATCTGGATAATAGTTATTTGGCACATTATTGTACTGTATGTGTTGGGGGGGGGGGGGATGTATGCATTGAATGTACAGGTCAGGTTAATTTATTTTACATTCAGGGTTGGTTCCTTTGGTCTACATGAGACCTCTGGAGACCACCTGAGGTATCCTCAGGTATCTCATGGGTACCAGGCTGCGTGGTCCACGGGGGACACCTGTGGGGAAGAACCGTGGCCCCACATCTGTGGGGGCACCATGGACCCGGTGTGTGCTGGGAAGAACCGGTGGCCCCACATCTGTGGGGGCACAGCGGACCCGTAGTGCCCAGCCATGGGTCTCCAGATCCACGTGGGAACCACCAAAAGCCCCTCAGACACCTGTGGGTCTGACCCGGGGCTCCCAGACATCCGCGGGCCTAGCATGGGGACCCAATTGTGACCCGCGGAGACCACCTGATGGGCCATGGTGCCTGGCGGGACTCACCAACAGGCCTCCAGATCCTATGTAAAACATGTTGCTGGTAACCTGTAGGTCTGTGAGGTGACCCGTCAGGCCCTCCGGGGACTCACGTGGGCCTGGGGTATGAACCCTGTATATAAAATAATAAATCATATATTTATGGGGGGGCACAGAGGGTGTGTTATGTATTTAATAAATATAATGATGTTTATTGTGGGGCTGTGTATTGTTTTTATTGTGGGTACTGGGGGTGGGGGGAGGGGGTATTGGCCCCAAGGGTATGTGGGTAGGCCTCCCTTGTGGGGAGTGGGTGAGGTTGGTTAGGCCTCACGGGGTGGGGGTTTAGTGGGGGAGGGTATGTAGGCCCCCCGAGTGGTGGGTGAGGGTGGGTTAACCCCTTAATGACTGCAGCGTTAATAACCGCTATGGTGATTAAGGGGTTAGGGGACATTACATTGGCTATTGTGATTGTTGTGCATGTTTTGCAGCACCGGAGGGGCATGGGCAGAATGAAGATGAGGATGAAGACGGCCTTCATCGTGGGTGCCTGTAAAAGGTAAGTGTCATATATATTGACTGTATTTATTGTAATTTATATGTATTTAAAATGGGCAAATGCTTTATTATCCATACAGTATGTGGATAATAGTTTTTTTGCCCATTACAGTACTGTATCTGTTAGGGGCGGGGGGGATGTGTGTTGTTTATTGGGGGCAATTGTCCCCAATAAACATGCTGATGTGCCTTAACCCCTTCAGCGGCTATCCGCTAAGGTAATGAAGCTGCATTAATGTAAATTTTAATAATAGTGTGCGGGAGCAGGGGGTCCTCTGAGCTGAACCGCATTGATTTCTGCCTCAGAGACCCCCTGCTCCCGAGTTACAGGCCTCGGTTTGGGGCATCGGTGCCAGTGTTTACGCCATCTTTATAGAGCCCACGTCGCGTCTTGGACGCTATAAAGATGGCGGCGACACTTGCACCCGATGCCCCATACCGGGGCCTGTAACTCGGGAGCAGGGGGTCTCTGAGGCAGAAATCAATTCGGTTCAGCATTACTCGGGGATAAATTGCTTCCTGCCTTAGATGCATGGATTATGGAACCTCACTGGGGTGGGGGTCCCCCTGGTGCTGGGGTACTGTCCCTGTCTAGAAAACAAGAATTAAGGGCTTCCATTACAACACAGCTCAGGGTGACCTGGAGACCAAGCTTTAGCTGTCGGACAGATGGCCTCACATTTGACTCTAGAATACTTCGGTATAAAGAGGAGTTCATGGTCGACTCAATGACTGCAAGGTTCCCAGGTCCTGTGGCTGCAAAACAAGCCCAAATCATCACCCCTCCACTGCCGTGCTTGACAGTTGGTATGAAATTTGTGCTGATATGCTGTGTTTGGTTTTCGCCAAAGCGTGGCGCTGTGCATTATGGCCAAACATCTCCACTTTGGTCTCGGCTGTCCAAAGGACATTGTTCCAGAAGTCTTGTGGTTTGTTCAGATGCAACTTTGCAAACCTAAGCCGTGCTGCCATGTTCTTTTTAGAGAGAAGAGGCTTTCTTCTGGCAACCCTTCCAAACAAACCCTTACTTGTTCAGTCTTTTTCTAATTGTACTGTCATGAACTTTAACATTCAACATGCTAACTGAGGCCTGTAGAGTCTGAGATGTAACTCTTGTTTTTTTTTTTTTTCAATTTTTTCAATTTCTCTGAGCATTGCACGGTCTGACCTTGGGGTAAATTTGCTGGGACATCCACTCCTGGGAAGATTGGCAAATGTCTTGAATGTTTTCCACTTTTGAATAATCTTTCTCACTGTAGAATGATGGACTTTAAATTGTTTGGAAATGGCCTTATAACCTTTCCCAGATTGATGGGCAGCAACAATTGCTTCTCTAAGATTATTGCTGATGTATTTCCTTCTTGGCATTGTGTTAACATACGCCTGAATGCTCCAGACCAGCAAACTGCTAAAACTTTGGCTTTTATAGAGGTGGTCACACTTGCTGATGAACAATTAATCAAGGGCATTTGATTAGCAGCACCTGTCTACTACTTAACATCTTAATTCCTATGGAATGTTGGCTTTATTTAAATAAATCATGACACAGTGTAATATGTCATGTGTTGTTGTTCATCTGAGGTTGTATTTACCTAATTTTTAGACCTGCTGAGGAACAGATGATTGTTATTATGTCCTGATATGTAAAACCATGGAATTCAAAGAGGGTGTACTTTCTTTTTCACACCACTGTATATAAGGAAAATATAAATAAAATCATTGGGATATCCCCAAAGTGTTAAATAGGTGAACCCACGATAAAATAAGTGTATCAAAAATAGAAAGTTTTAAAAATGGGGTTCTTGTCAATGTTCTCTTTGATAATTTAATAAATTCTTTACTAGCCTTGTAAGTCAAAGGAAAAAAGGTGAGTACAACATCAACAGCAGCAGCCACACAGATGGAGCATCTGCAGAGACTTACTACGCCTGCGCAATGCTTAGTCACTGAATGGAGTATCGGCGGGACAAGGAGTTTCAAAACGCATGCGCAATGCATAGTCACTGAATGGAGTATCGCATGAAAAGGAATTTCACCACGCATGCGCAATACAAGAGGAGAACCAGCAGGGATTCAACAAATCCCAAGTTCAGTGACGTCTGGCCGGATGAACTAACGTGGAACTTCGGGATCGAGGTACGACCAATCGGGACGCAGAAGGAGGCCGTGATGACTTCACCAGGACTGGGATGCGGAAGTGCGGACTCATGTGGCAACTGGAATACAGGTGCAGACGACAGTTGGAGTCCAATCGATGTGGGATAACGCGGGACTGTGAAGGTGAAGGGGTAACCAGGCCATAAATAAAGGTATAATACCTATCTGGTTACCTCTGCACCTTGTGTCAGGTTTTTAGATTGTCAGCTCTTCAACCTGCAACGTATATTGTACCTGCAATGAATGTGTGGTATGACAATAAAGAATTTGTGTGTCTTTTGCCTTTCCAGGAGTGCTAACCAGTGGAGATTCTCAGGTTATGAGTTTCAGGATGGACTTTGCAGTAAAAGTGTTGTCAGATTGTCTCTAGATAGTCGGGGTCCAGAGTTACTGGCCACCCCAAAAATGTATCCAGGAGCGAGTCAGATTCCCGGGTACATGTAGACATCGACCTCCGGACAAAGTCCTCCCTGGAAAGCAGTTACACGGCTCACCGCCGGGATGCCCTGCTCCAGCGCAGACCAGAGAGGTAAAAGGGGTTATAGGGGTACGTATATCCCAGGTATTGTCTGGGCCCCTGGTTTAGGGGGAGTCCCCCGCAGTATATGTCCAAACTTCCAGACCCGGTATAGGGGTTCGGGGTGTCTCCAACCATGTATAAGGTTGCGAGAGTAAAATTATTTCTCAGTCCAGCTTCGGTACAATAGAAGCAACTCTGAAAATGAACCTACAGTAGCGACAAAGTTTATTCGAGCAAATGCCGCTCGGCAGGATGCGTGGCGGCAGCGTGGAGAAGCGTTGGGAAGCGGCTCGTTCGCGTGACGTCGGTGACGTCACAGTCAAGCGAGCGCCCGGCTTCCCCGGCTTCCCCGGCTTCCCCGGCTTCCCCGACTCCCCTGAAGGTTTGAAGTGAGGTAAGCGGGGGAGCGGGGAAGCAGAGGGGCACAGCAGGCGCAGCTAGAGGGTCGGGAAGATGTTTAAATTGCGCGCGGATTGGAGGGGGGGGGGAACGGAGGGGACGCGGCTGGATGCGGCTGATGTGCTGACTTTCCTCAGCACTAGCCGGAGTAAATCCCGGTGAACCGGCGGCATTTGCTGCAATAAACTTTGTCGGTGCTGTAAGCATTATTTGAAGCAACTTTTGAGTAAACTTCTTATAGGAAGGTCTTGGAGCTCTGAAAATGAACATGCGCATCTTTTCAGTCGATCCCAGGGGACGAGGGACTTAGAAGAATTTTGTAAGATTTTTATAAATATGGTGTATAGCAGTATATATGTTTATGCACTGTATATGAACTGGGCAATTTCCAAGTGTGACGGCGATGGGGTACCCAGACCAATAATTAAAGGTATTATGCCCGGCTGGGTGCCCATGAGCCATATTGAGGGATTATAGAGTGCTAGCTCTATGCCCAATAGTGGCTGCAACACTGTAAATGTATTACCAATGTCTGTGTGTGTCCCGCTAGGTATAAGGGGACGATATCAATATCATGATTTAAAATGTATGTGTTATTGTGTCCAGGTTTCCCTGTATATGGCTAGGAACATGCTGGAGCGCTGAAATTTGCTGTAAGCGCTTTTGGGGTTAAAACCAGAAAAAAGGTTATGCTGCAATTTTTATTAAGTTTTATAAAAATTGATCACTGAAAGTCCCCCTCTTTTAAATGTAATAACATTATAGGCGGGCAGGGGTTTTCATTCAGGCAGCTGGAACAGTGTAAACACTTAATTATAAGTACCATACTTTAAGGATGCATAGCAGGGAATTCCTGTGAGTAAGTCATGCATATTTTAGCCCTGGACTTGTAAGTCAACCTGCTGACATGGTCCCAAGATGTCTGGAAAAGTCCGTAGTTAAAAAGGTTCCGACAGTTTAAGGTGTTAAGCTGGGCAGAGGAAAAATAAGTACCGGTATCCTAGCAGATGTCCAGGTGTCCTGGTGGAGTAGACGACCTGGCGCCAGGGAAGGGGGCTTGGTTTTGTATGCTAAGCAGCGAAGGTGCAAAGTTTGTGCATGCCCTTGGCACACTATGAAACCTCTGCCCGGTGCTGGTCGTTACTGGCAAGACCTAGGGATAGGTGGGTTGTTTAGTTCCCACACAGCGATGGCTGCAGAGCATAGAGATAGGGTTTTTTACTGTTTAAAAATCCCTGCAGCTGATCGGGAAATTAGATTAATCATGTAATGAGAGAGTCATCGTGCGGTACAAAAATTACAACATCGTAACCAACATTTGTATCCAGCTCAAGAGTTTGTAAGAACTAAAGATTTCCAAACCAATTCTACGGTGGTAGAATGAAGAAAGCAATACTGGCAGAGAAATCGGGGTTGCGAGCAGCGCCCCTAGCCAAAGACTGTTTTTGCGGTTTTGCGTTGGCACAACTCCAGCCCCTGGGAAATTGTGCTTAAAGACTCTATTTTTAAAGATTTCGTTCTGGAAGTAGAAAATTACGTTTTGCCCCATCCCAGTAATTGTATTTTCATAATATTTTGTAAATCAAGCTGTTTATGTTCATTGTGTGAATAAATTACAATTTATTTTATCTCTTGCTTTGCTCAATCAAAGGATTCGGGTAATTTTGGTGTTAAAAGTTCTGGTCTCCCGAGAGTCCTTGGTTCCGAGAGACCAGATTGCCAACAGGCTTGGTGCCACTGTGTCTGGTCGGGTCCCGGACTTGAAAGCCTCAGAGATGCTAAGGTGTTAGGGCGGGTGGAATACCTGAGTTACACACAAGTACCCACTTCTTGACATGAATAAGTACTATCTGGCAACTATTTGCCATCCCAAGACTCTGAGGAGCCTGACCCAGTGGGGGGTTCAATATACTAAGTGGCAGAGGTGCAAGGTTGGTGCATGCCCTAGCAGGATTGAAATCAGTGCCCGCCGGCTTCAGAGTACCGGCAAATCTGTGATAGGCTGGTAGAATTATTCCCACGTGCTGATTGGCTCTAGCGTTTTGTAAATGGGACTGAAATCCTATAAGAAACCTAGCAGCCAATCAGGATGAGAGATTCTAAGCGCCAAGACAGCAGTGGCAGATTTGAACTGACCAAAAGATTCTCTGAGAGTAATAGACGCGAGCTGGCTTCAGAATTTTCAAGGCAAAAAAATTCTAAGTCCCACTTTTCAGGGGCTAAGTTCTGAAAAGAGACGTAGCATTCGCGGTTGGAACTACAAGCTGAAAAGAGTACCAGGACGTTTGGTACTCGCTCCCGGTCAAGGGAATACAGCACCTCCAGAGTGGAAAGAGTGGTGGCGTCGGGAACTCCATGCCGAGTTCAGTTTCAAGACTTTTCGGGCTTAGTCTCTGTCATCTAAAGGACTTGTAAAGACTTTGTTCTCTGTGCTATTTCCCATAGGAAAGGTTAGTTTTGTAGCCCAAACCCCCCAGTAAGTGTGTTTTCTTCTGTATATTGTAATTCATTGTGTGTACGTCTGTTTCTAAGGAATAAATCACAATTTGTTTTACCTCTTGGTTTTGCTCAATGATATGATCCCGGTATAAAGGTGTAAATCCCTGGTCTCCCGTGACTGGGACAGCTGGGGATAATGTTCACGTTTTTCACTTGACTTTTGGGGGTATAAATACTGGACTTGATTTCACTAATGGCATGCCGTGTCACTTGATAAAGACCACGTTTTGTTGGTCGAAACGTTGTGTGGCTAAATAAATCCAATTTCTGATGATAAAATCCGTAGTGCTCTGGATCCATTCCCACTTGTTTTGCAAAAGAAAACACATTATATGTGCCTGATGAAGAAAGACCTACAGTAAATGTGGTATACACCAGCTCAGGGGAGGGCAGCTCCAGTTCTCAAGAGTGACCAACAGGTCAGGTTTTGAGGATCTCTGCTGCAGCATAGGTGGCTCAATCAGTGGCTTAGTTGAAGACTGAGCCAGCTGTGCTGAAGCAGGGATATCCCTAATACCTGACTTGTTGGTCACTCTTCAAGACTGGAGTTGCCCTCCCTTGCTTTAGACTCTACACCAGGGGTGCGCAAACCTTTTCCTGTGTGCCCACTGCCTGCTCTCCTTGGTGCCTCGTGCCCCTCCCCCCCCATACTCGCCCCCGGCGTCAACTGACGCGTGGGGCCATGTGATGTCACGCTGCCATGGTAACGTGATGTCACGTGACCCTGTGTGTCATTTGACGCCGGATTACCATGACGATGCATTGCTGGAAGGGAAGTGAGTTATAGAGGCCTGGTGCGGTCCCACAGCATTTCATTTGAATGCCTTGGGAGAAAGCGCGAGACCTCTAGAACTGCTGCGCCCCCCTTCAAAATCTAATGCCCCCCCAGAGGGGCACGCCCCCGAATTTTCCCACCCTGCTCTACACCATACTTCTACTTTATATTCCATTTTTTTTTACAAACCACCTTCATGTATATTAGCGCATATAACCACATACGTGTGATAAATGCACGTCCTACTCTGACCGTCACCCACATGAACATTAAATACTGTGGGTTATGCAATTTCTCAGAAACAAATTGCATCCTGTGGCGATGCCGTGTACAAACAGTATGCAGGTGCTGGTAACAAGCAACCACTAAATAAATGTCAACCTTTTCTTTTTATTTTAATGTAGAAAAATTGGTATTCACTCATTTCAAATCACTAACAGCAGCCATTACAAAGTTTAATGATATGCAACACGACTTTTATACACAGGCTTATATAAAAAAGCCTTCTTTGCATGTACACAAGTTGCTACCCTACAGAACTATAACTAAACAAGGTGGATATATTGCCAGCTGTGTGACATGAAGTCTTGGCTCAGAGCTTTATCTATGTGACGATGGTTTCCCTATGCCACTATATTTGTGGCTTTCGGATATGTGGTCTCCCCAGGAACATTACAGGCATGGTGAATATACAATGGTGAGAGTCAGCATGCCCAAGATGAGTAGTAGGATATAGACAAGGTGCAGGGAACACTAAGAGACCCCTAAATCCCTCAATATATGCAGTATGGACAAAAATAATAGAAGGCCGCACACTCATAAAGGGAACAGAGAAAATATGAAAATCATAAAGTAAAGGGCATACAGATGAAGAGCTAAAGTGAGCTCAAAAAAATAAACAGGACTCAGAATACGGGAAATACATATGTAAAGAATACTTAGCTCAGCTCACAAAGATGGCTGTGGAACAGGCACAAAAAATATGGCAACATTTTTTTATAATGAATTGTGTGTTTTTTGTTTTTCAACCTTCGGACAGCTTGTTGCGAATGAGATTGTCATTGTTACATGTTTTAAACTGAAGTTTGAAAATACTATAACAATATAATAACAAAATCCACAAATTGATTGTTTTCTTGTTTTTTATTTTGCCCATGTTATGAATCTGTAACGGGTGCTCGCCACAAACAGGACGGGACCGCAGCGAAAAGGTGGGGATATTGAAACACCGACCTGGAGCCACGAAGCCATGTCCGGATGTGGGACTCTATGTCGTCAGTAGCCGGGTCAGGGTAGAGAGATACGGACAGTAGGGGTCACTAACTAGGGTCGGCACCAGGGAAGCCAAAGGAACAGGGAAGGCCTCAGCAAACAGGGTAGGCCAGACAAGGCAAGGCAGGCATGCTTGTGACCAGTACAGGTCACAAAGGATTATGCTCAGCTCTTTCCTGGTGGGGGAGGCTGACTCTAAAAAGCAAGGATAGCCAATAGGTGTGGTGCTGCAGAGCAGGCAGCAACAAGGCTGGCTCAGGGCCAGGTGCAGCCAATTACTAAGTCCAGAGAGAGATTTGCCTGGAATCAAGATGACCACAACAGGTTCAAGCAAAACCCTGGACTTACAAAATCTTTGTCCTATTAGGTTTACTCGCTCATCCCACAACGTGCTATAAAATATAGCGTTTTCCTAGTTTATTAACACACCACCATCAGAGAACATATTACCTTCTGCTATAAGACAAACACGAGGAATGGGCTATGTTCTGCCCCACAACATTGTACAGTATGACAGGGGTTACTGTAGGAAGACAAATTTAATTTCCTGCAAGTTTTTGACTGATGTTTGTAATATTTTAGCCAAATCAAAATATGCATGAAATGTGCTACATAATTACATAGTTACATAGTTACATAGTAGTTCCATAGTTACATAGTAGATGAGGTTGAAAAAAGACGTACGTCCATCAAGTTCAACCTATGCTAAATTTAGACAACAGATACTTTATCCTATATCTATACTTACTTATTGATCCAGAGGAAGGCAAACAAAAAACCCCAGTGTCATATCATCCAATGATATCTCATAAGGAGAAAAAAAAATTCATTCCTGACTCCAAGAATTGGCAATCGGATTAATCCCTGGATCAACATCCTTCCCATGTATACTTATTTGGTATATCCCTGTATATCTTTCCTTTCTAAAAAGATGCCCAACCTTTTTTTGAACAAATCTATTGTATCTTCCATCACAGTCTCCATGGGTAATGAATCCCACATTGTAACTGCCCTTACTGTAAAGAACCCTTTCCTTTGTTGCTGGTGAAATTTCCTTTCCTCCAACCTTAAGGGATGGCCCCGAGTCCTTTGTACTGCCCGTGGGATGAATAGTTCTTTTGAAAGCTCCTTGTATTGTCCCCGAATATATTTGTATATAGTTATCATATCCCCTCTTAGACACCTCTTTTCTAATGCAAATAAATCTAATTTAGCTAGCCTCGCCTCATAAGTTAGATTGTCCATCCCCTTTATTAATTTGGTGGCTCTTCTCTGCACTCTCTCCAGTTCCATAATGTCTTTTCTTAGGATTGGTGCTGTAGCAGACTTTATTGTTCTCCCAGATATCTCCGCATACCCATGTTTCCATAATGCTCAATGGTAATCTTGTTGCACCATACTGCAGTATGTACCCCAATATACCACACACGAGAGAACAATGAAGCCTGCCAAACCTGTAAAGATGTAGCATAACTTACAACCTCCGGACCCGCAGCCGACAGGGAAATCTGCAGCCCTGGGGGAGGCAGCATCTGCTTCAGTATCGGACCCCCAGAAACAATAAGCTTTGCTACATCTGTATATGAAATGCGTTGTCAAATTCCACAATGTGAAGGGCAGAAAAATAAAGTTTACAGTTGCAGAAATTGTGTGGAAAATGCCTATTTCTGTCTTTTTAGTGTGTGTTCAATTAGGGAAGCAGAAAGCGCAAAGGCAAGATGTCGTGTGGCTAAATAGATCTTCCTATTCTTATCTGATTCATACGGTTTGGAGACATAGGGCCTCATGCAGTAAGCCCCGATAAGGCTTTTTCGGCATTTTATAGCCGTTTTTTGCCCTCCTGATTCAGTAAGCCCCGATAAGTGGGAATTATCGGCAACTTTTCTTCCGAAAAAAATGTTTTCGCCACCCGGCTGCCGATAAGCCACTTATCGGGACTTTTTTTCCCCGCCTGAATTCAGTAAGCCCCGATCAGCTTTTCGGTGCTGATCGGCAGGCCAGATTGGAGATTTTATGGCCAATCCAGCCCGCCAACTAAAGTTGGCAACTTGCTGAAGGAGAAGCATCAGCAAGGGCGACACTTAGGAAAAATCAGCCCTTTTTCCTGCCTGTGATTGATGCTGGGGGTCTCCGGAGCTGATACCAGCACCGGAGCCCCCCGGCATGCATCCGAGGCAGGAAAAAGGCATTTAAAAGCCACTTCATTACCTTAGCGGCTAACCGCTAAGGCAATGAAGGGGTTAACCCACCGTGCCAGCGTTATTGTGGGTAGCGGGGATGGGTGAGGGGGGTATTTGGCCCTCGGTGTGAGTTTAGGACTTGCGGGGGGGTTGTCACTTAAAGGCAATGCCAGCACAGCCAATCAGAATGGCTTTGCTGCTATTGCCTTTAAGCAAACGTCATGAAATGACACATGGCCGGACTCACATGGTAAGCCAGCCAATCAGAGCGTGGGAACTCCATCCCTACTCTGATTGGTTCAAGTACCATGTGAGTCCGGCCATGTGTCATTTCATGACGTTTTCTTAAAGGCAATTGCAGCAAAGCCATTCTGATTGGCTGTGCTGGCATTGCCTTTAAGTGAAAGAAATGATAGTGTTGTTAAAGCTTCTTATTCTGTATTGTTAATCATTGTGGCTATGCATTGATGTGTGCTAAATGTATTTTATTTTTAGACAGATGTAAGTTTTGGGCTTCCAGGCCGTACAGTAGGATATGGAAAGCCTTGCTTTAGTTTATTGTAATTGTTGGTGTACTTTTTTCTATGTTTTGAAGTTGTTCTCTGTTAGGATAGCTTTAGTTCATTGTGTAATTGGTATGGATGGTATTTTAATTGTTTAGGGATGTAAGTGATGTGTGGTAATTCATTGATGGTGAGTTTATTGGATTAAATAATATACTTCTTGTGATGTATGGCGATTTGAGTGGGATTATTGTATTGTTAACATTGATTTGCAGCGTGTACATGCAGTTTACATGTTATGCTACACGTATACACTGTAAATGCAATGTTTTATGAGGCATGTGAGCCTACAGATTGAATGATTAAATGGAATTTGGTTAGACAATGGGCATTTATTTCACTGAGGATGTTATGCATAACTGTTGTAGGCATTGCAGGATGGCTTCACCCCTTAATTACCTTTCAGGTTAGTACCCGATAAGGTGATTAAGGGGTTCAGTGTTATGTTAATGATATTCAAATGTTGTGGCTATTTATAATGTTGGCAACGGACCCCAAGGATGATGCTGGCGACGGAGGCTTCTTATTGATGAGGTTAGTACAATTTTCTTTACATTTTAACGGTATTGAATGTGTTTAATAATGGCCAAATAATGTATTATCCCTATGTGGATAATAGTTATTTGGCACATTATTGTACTGTATGTGCTGGGGGAGGGGGTATTAGGCCCAAGGGTATTTGGTAGGACTCCCCTGTGGGTATTGGGTGAGGGTGGTTGGGGGGCTTTGTGGGGGAGGGTATGTGGGTGATGGTGGCTTAACCCCTTAATAACTGTAGCGGTTAATAACCGCTATGGTGATTAAGGGGTTAGGGGACATTAATTTGGATGTTGTAATTCTTGTGTTTGTTTTGCAGAAGTGGATGGGGCATGGGCAGGATGAAGATGAGGATGGCCTTCATCGTGGCAGTGGGACATGGGTGAGTGCTATATGTATTTAATGTCTTTATTGTTGTGTATGTATTTTAAATGGACAACTGCACTATTATCCATTTGTGGATAATAGTCATTCTGCCATTACTATACTGTATGTTGTGTATTGCTGCTATGTTTATTGGGGGCATTTGTCCCCAATAAACATGCTACTATGCGTTAACCCCTTCATTGCCTTAGCGGCTATCCGCTATGGTAATGAAGCAGCATTAATGTATTTTAATAATATTGTGCGGAAGCAGGAGGCCCCCTGAGCTGAAGCGCATTTATTTGTGGCTCAGAGACCCCCTGCCTCCCGAGTTACAGGCCCCGGTTTGGGCCATCGGTTACAGTGTGGACGCCATGTTTATTGCGGGGACGCTATAAACATGGCGGCGACACTGCCACCCGATGACACATACCGGGGCCTGTAACTCGGGAAGCAGGGTATCCCTGCTCCACAAAGCAATGAGGTTCAGCTCAGGGGACCCCCTGCTCACTGTACAGTATAATTAAAAAGACATTCATGCTGCTTTATTACCGTTGCACATAGCCGCCAAGGTAAGGAACGAGTCTTTATTGATGTGTGTGTGTTTTATTTATACTGTACATGTGCAGAGGGTCTCCGGAGCAGAACCGCGTTGTTTTCAGGTCCGGGGACCCCCTGCCCCCCGAGATACAGGCCCCTTTATGGGGTGACGGTTTATCCCTCTGGTTTGTTTACAGGTCGCGGTCACGTGATCGGGAACTTAAATGCCGAGGGATACCGGCACCTCATAAAGGGGCCTGTATCTCGGGGGGCAGGGGGTCCCCGGACCTCAAACCAACGCGGTTCAGCTCCGAAGACCCCCTGCACATGTACACTATGAGTAAAAGTTGTTTTTAAATACTTTTTTTGTTGCCGATGTTTGCGCTGAGAGAGCGGCTTGTCTCTCTCAGCTGCAAACATCTATCGGCACCAAAGGCCTATCGGAAGGCTTATCGGGAGCCAGGCTGTATCGCCACAGGTCATCGGCAGCTTTGCTTTCGCAGTGCTTCGGCAGGGATCGGAAGGATTCTGCCCTTACTGAATACTGCGAGGGCAAATCGCCAAAAAATGGCCTGTTAGCCACCAATCCGCAACCCTTACCGAAAATGTTGGATCGGGCCTTACTGCATGAGGCCCATACTGTAGGTATATTTTTATCTACAGGATGTGTCGTTAATTGATTATTCAGTAGCATTTTAATCTAGACGGAAATATCCAAATATTTTATCTTTGAACCGCAATAATACACAAAGATACATGGTTACCATTAAATTCCAAATCAATTTACAAGTGACTGTATTTAATACCATCGTGCGTCATGCCAATCTCCTATGCATAACGTTTAGAAATATACAGCTGTCCCCCTGCTATGTTCAGTTTTGGAGACAATTGGGCCTATTCACTAAACTTCGATAAAGTCATTGCATTACCAAACGTGTTTGCATGTTCCTACCGAACGCTATGAAATTTGTGTAAAAATCGCAAATATTTTAGCGTTCGGTAAAAAAAATGCTAAACCGCACTAATTTTTTTTGAGAGAGATTATTTTTTATTAAAGATAATACATTCTGTATGAAACATGATAATAAAAATGTGCACGTGTATTTTAGCTTTGATTTAATGCTTTTTTTTTTTTTAAGCTACAGACCAAGCAATATCCTACATGTGTTTTTTTTTAAATAAATCAGTTCTGTACTATGAGAAAATACTGCTAGCATTTTTTTCCCAACAGCTCGAAATTACATTTTTTTTTTTATAACTCTCATTTTTATTTGGTATTACAGTGCGTACATAATATCATCACCTATTGGCATACGTTACAGAATACACAATTTTATCATCCAAACAGTGACACTTAGACAGGACATGAGACAGACGTAACGAACCACGAGTAAACCACACCACTAAGACAGACAGGACGAACAAAACTGGGGTGAGACACAGTAGGGTGGGGGGGGGGTGGGGGCCACCTGGAGCTGCTGCATCGGAGCGGAGGAACTGCTTTTTGCTCGGTGTGTACGCTAGGGTGTATTGTGGATGTCTCAATAGTTCTACGTTCTCCGTCGCTATGTCAACGTCACGTCGGGTCTGCTCTGTCCAAGGAGAACGCATTTATATATATTAGTGCAAAATGGTGGCGGCGTCCACCCCCGGGATGTCTGTTTGGGCCAGCCATGGGGCCCATACGTTTAGAAATTTGGGGCCAGAGTCGTTTATCCAACTCGTCAACTGTTCCATCTGGCAGACATGCCAAATTCTGTTCCTGATTTTGGCTATAGTGGGTAATTCCTGTTGTCTCCATACTGCTGCGATCTCACACCTCGTGGCGGTTGCGAAATGTGCAACCAATTTGAGTGTCGCGTTGGACACGCCCTGAGGCCGACTGCCCACGAGGAACAGCCACGGGTCCAGGGGGACCTCCAAGTTGAGAATCCTTTCTAGCCATTCCCTAATAGATTCCCAAATCGGGACCACGTTCGGGCAAGACCACAGCATATGTTTTAAATCAGCCGTTTCCCCGCACTGTTTTGGGCAGAGCGGGGAATAGCCCTCGATAAATTTAGATAATTTCAATGGGGTATGGTACCACCGCATTCGGACTTTATATGCGTTCTCCTTTAACGTAGCACATATTGAGCTTTTGGTTGCTGCCTGTAATATTTGATCCCATTCCTCGTCCTCTAGCGTCTCCCCTAAATCTGTCTCCCACTGTCGCATGTATTTCAGTCGGGGGGCATCGGAAGTCTTCGGACAGATCACCTCCCTATACATCCGAGAAGTTAGTCCCCTTGTGTCTGTCTCTCTGGAACACAGCTGTTCGAAATTGGTTCGTGCTGGGCGAACCGGGAATTTATTATAGAATGCCCTGACCTGGAGAAATCTAAATAATTCTGTGTTGGGTAGCTTTTTCTCATCCTTAATCATATTGAACGTCTTGATATATTTACTTCCTTCCAGGTCCTTTAATCTTAAATATCCCGCTTGTGTCCATTTTACAAATTTGTCACCTAACAGCCCTGGAGCAAAATCCGGATTTCCCACCAGGGAGGTCATCAAAGACTGTCGTGTGGTCAATTTAGCTTTAAATTTAGATGACTCCCAGACCGCTAGCGAGTTCGCAATTGCACAGAGTGGCATCCCTAATGATTTCTTACACTGTTTTGGAAGCCAAATCAGATCATGTAGTTTTACTGGTGCGCAACATTCTGTTTCTAGGGCCACCCACCTTCTATTTGCTGGGTTCAAGTGCCAGAGGACAATTTGGCATAATTGTGCCGCCTTGTAGTATGCCAACAAGCAAGGTACCGCTAACCCTCCTCTTGTTACTGGTTTTGTCAGTATGTTTTTCGCAATTCGTGGGCTTTTTTTATTCCAAATAAATTGAATAATGCGAGCCTGCAGCGTGAGGACCTCAGTCCTAAGAAGAGGTATTGGGATGGCTTGAAACAGATATAACAATTTAGGCAACAGGTTCATTTTGACACTGTTGATCCGCCCAAACCATGATATGCCATAGCCCGCCCAAACCCTGAGATCCTCCTTCCGTTTCTTCACCATTCTGGGGAAATTTGCTTTGTATAGTGTGTTGTTGTCCTTTGTGATATATACCCCTAAATATTTGATAGCGGAGGGTTGCCATTTAAAATTGTAGTTGAGCTCTATCAATTTTTCGACCGGCTTGGGTAGATTGATGTTAAGCGCTTCCGACTTGGCCTGGTTAATTTTAAACCCGACACCAAGCTGAAAGTTCCCAAGATCGCAAAGACGTTGGGCAAGGAGGTGAGGGGTTTTGACAGTGTCAAGATTACATCGTCTGCGTATAACGTTACTTTATGTTTCTGCTCCAATAAATCTATCCCTGTTATATCTGGGCTTGCTCTGATATGAGCCGCTAGCGGTTCTATGCAGAGAGCGAATAGTAACGGTGAAAGTGGGCATCCTTGTCTTGTCCCGCTACGGATGTTAAATACCTCCGAGGGGAACACTTGGTGTCGCACCCTTGCAGTGGGACCATTGTAAAGGGCTAGCATTGCCTCTAGGAGGCGCCCCTCGAACCCAAACGCCCCCAGCATCTCCCTGAGGAAGGGCCAATCAATCCTATCAAAGGCCTTTTCGGCGTCCAGACTCAATAACATAGACGGAATATTTTTCTTTTTTGCCAGATCAATCAAATCTACAATCCGCCTAGTATTGTCTGCCGCCTGCCTGCCCCAATAAAGCCTACTTGATCCGGGTGAATCAGCCCCGGAAGGACAATGCCCACCCTGTTAGCTAATAATTTTGAGAAGATTTTAGTGTCTGAATTGATCAGGGATATTGGCCGGTAGCTCTTGACGTCTGCCGGGTCCTTACCGGGTTTGTGGATCACAGAGATAGACGCCTGGAGCATCTGCGCCGGGAGGGGTTCTCCTGCTAGAATCCCATTAAATATGGACAGCAAGTGGGGAGCCAGAATCTTGACGAATTTTTTATAATATAAATTTGAAAATCCGCCTGGACCAGGGGCTTTAGCGGGTTTAAGGGACTTCATTACCTCTGTTACTTCCTCGAGGGTGAAGTCGCCCTGGAGTGCCTCCCTATCCTCCCTGCTCAAGGTAGGTAGATTTGCCTCTTTTAGAAATTTGTTCAGAGCTGCTGCGGTCTTTTGTGTGTGGCTGACCTTATATCCGTCATATAGTGTGGCGTAATAATTCTTAAACACCTACACTATTTGTCTAGGATCAGAGGTAAGGTCCCCCCCCTGAGATTTGATGGATGCTATGTGGAAATTTGGAAGCTTGTTTCGGAGCTTATTGGCTAATAAGGTATCTGGCTTGTTGGCTTTCTCATAGAATCTGCGCTTTGACCATGCCAACTCCTCCTCGGCCTGAGAGGACAGCACCAGGTTAAGTTTAATTTTAGTGTCGCTCAGTTCTTTCCAAACCAACCTATCCTTATGAATTTTGTGTTGAGCAGTGAGATGTGCCAATTTCTCCCGCAGCTCTTTTACTTTCGCCTCCTTCGCTCTCTTTCTTTTACCTGCTATGTTCAACAACACCCCCCCCAGAGCGTGGACTGAGCCATCACACTGCCTGTGTTGTCCCGAAAATATTCTTTGATTCGCTCACCAATTTCTTTTGCAGTTACGGGGCATTTAAGGAGGAGCTCGTTGAGCTTCCAGTTTGCTCCAGGTCTGTCTAAGGCATCTAATGTGCACTGCAGCTCTACCGGTGCGTGGTCGGACCACGAGATTCCATGGATCTCTGTGTGCCCCACCACTGGAACCACTCTATTGGATACCAGGAGGTAATCTATCCGACTGTAACGATTGTGTGGGTGGGAAAAAAAGGTATATTCCCGTGCGTTGGGATGTTGTTCCCGCCAGATATCTATCAGCTGACAGTCTTGCAGGCCCTTATGTATAGTTAGTACGTCCTGTTTGTGGGATGGGTTAGGTCTTGTACATCTGTCCAGGTCAGGGTCTAATGTGCGGTTAAGATCGCCTGCTAAAAAGATATGTCCCTTCGCGACCGTGTGTAATTTATTAAAGAACTGCGTAAAGAATGCAGAACTCATCTCGCATGGGGCGTATACTGACACTAATGTCAGAGGTTGGCTTCGTATCATCCCCGTAAGGATGATATACCGACCTTCTGGGTCCGCATAGTGTTTGTTTATATCTAGCGCTAGGTTATTGTGTACTAAGATAGCCACCCCTCTTTTCTTTGCCTTGGTTGAGGCAAGATAAAATGTTCTGTAATTTTTGTCTAAATATTTCGGGTGATTGGAGCGGGAAAAGTGGGTTTCTTGTAGAAAAATTATATCGGCTTTCAGTCGGTTATAATCTTTGAATGCGATTCTACGTTTAACCGGGCTGTTAAACCCTTTAACATTATGTGTGATCATTATTAGCTCATTACTCATCTTGTCTGCGGGAATGGTGCGCTCCGTTAGCAAGGTCATCTGGGCCGTTTGTTGGTCCACAAACTCCATCTGCTGCTGGGTATCTGCAGGTCTCCCTCTTCCTGTAGGTTGGTGCACTATCGGGGAGGAGAGATGAGAGGGGGGGGGGGGAAACAACTAGACAAACATAAACAAAACATATAAACATTGATCTCAGAGACTCGGTACCAGTACCCTGGCTGTGAGACAAACGCCCTTGGGCACTCAGTGTAGGCAGCCAGGTACTCCCATTCCCCCAGCCCTCCTCCCTCCCTCACTGAAATCCCCTCCCAAGGGACTTGACGTCATGATTGGGACATCATAAAAGAAACCGACGTACGTTTCGCGCCACCTGGCGCTTTCTCAAGGTAATGCAGGCACTGCTGGAGCGTCATTTCCCTGGTATTTTATCTTGATTGGCTGGAGGTCAAGCCAATTTCCAACGGTTTCTTTTATGATGTCCCAATCATGACGTCATCAGGTGGCGCGGGGTCGGAGTGGTGACTGAAAGACGGAGAGACCAGGTTGTATACTACCTTCCCAGCAGGATCGCAAGCCTGCGATCGAACCTATTCAAGGTTTATACTAAGACTGGGTTGTTTGTAGCAAGCACTGGTTGGCGCAGTAAGCAGCTTATAGCTGCATGAGTCGGTTTTTTTCTCTGCTCCATGATTAAATAAGGAATAAACTTGTACACACGTATTACAGAGTATATGCTACAGCAGACTATGCGCCTACCAGTCAGATTATAACATCGCATGACAGTAGTCACTATATAACAGATAACTGGTAGGCTTGCACAATATCTGTGTTTTATGTGTGTTTCTGTGCAGTGTATGTATGACGATATAGAGCGGTAGTAAACATTATATGCCTGCTCCTCTGCTTCATGTAAGCAATAGGGAAGTACGCACATCCCATTAAGGGAATAGATATATGTATCTGACCCAACCACTGGTGAAATAGGATTACCTGTGTGGTATTGCTACAAGCACACATAGGAGGCACCTAGCACGTTACCCTCTGTCCCCACTTACCCCCTGATCAATTTTTAACCCATTAGTTGGTATATGTCTTTGCATAGATGTTCAATAAATTGTTTTAATATGTTTTTTTAAATGGTGTATGGGCTCCTCCCAAGGATTCAATTGTTCCTAACCATTTATTTGAAATAGCGAGTGCAAATAGGTTCTTTTTGGGCTACTCTCTCTGTACCCTCCCCCCTTATATGTATCTACCTATCCTGTATGCACCCTATTTTTGACATTATTCATTACTGGTGGAGAGCGGCAATATATCTTGTTGTGTATACATGGGCAACTTAAAAATTAGCCTGCTATATTTGGTCAAACATTTCATTAACTCACCACTAATGTGATGGCTGGAACTGCTTCTCTTTGGTGAGGTGTGTGATGATAGCTGGTATTGATGATTTTGGGGGAGGGGGGTAAAATCCCCCCCCCCCCACACACACACACATACACTCTCACACACACAGGGGGGGGGGGGGAATTGGAGCAGGGGGAAAATCACACACACACACACACACACACACTCTCAGACACACACTCTCACTCAGACACTCAGACACTCACATACACACGGGGGAAATCAGAGCAAAAGGGGAATCGGAGCAAGGGGGTGAATCGGAGCAAGGGGGTGATTCGGAGCAAGGGGTTTCTCGCTATGCACCATCCCGACTCTTGCGTTCTGCTCAAGGATGTCTTCTTTCTACCCCCTTTTTATCTAAAGCTCTCCCGCCTTAAACCTTTTTCACTGACTGCCCCACACCTCTGGAATGCCCTTCCCCTCAGTACCAGACTAGCAACCTCTCTATCCACCTTTAAGACCCACCTTAAGACACACTTGCTTAAAGAAGCATACGAATAGCACTGTGAACATTCTGAACACATGATACATAAAGCTTGGCCCCCTGCAGATGCACTTACCAGAACTCCCTCCTACTGTCTCTGTACGTTCTCCCTACCTACCTATTAGATTGTAAGCTCCTCTGGGCAGGGACTCCTCTTCGTTAATGTTACTTTTATGTCTAAAGCACTTATTCCCATGATCTGTTATTTATATTATCTGTTACTTATTCGATTACCACATGTATTACTACTGTGAAGCGCTATGTACATTAATGACGCTATATAAATAAAGACATACAATACAATCAGAGCAGGGGGGGGATCGGAGCGGGGGGGGAATCGGGGCAAGGGGGAAGCAAGGGAGGCATGGAGTAGACTTACCACTTGCTCCATGCAGGAAGAGGCGGGCCTCTCTTTGCAAGCTCGGATAGAGTTTGCTGTGGGCCAAAAAAAAAAAAATCTTGGCAGTGTGCCAGCACGCGGCAGCCAATCAGGAGAGGGGGAGTTTTTTTTTCTTTTCTTTCTTTGTGCAGGCGCATCGAGAGCGTGCTAAAACCTGTCACCCAGTGGTAACCGGGCGACGGGATTTATCGAGAGGCACGGCCGCGCAGGGGGCCCCGGCTCACGGGAGCCAGACCAAATGATTTTGCGGGCCTTATGCGGCATGCTGGCCGGACGTTCCCCACCCCTGCTCTGGATCAATATACTGTAAGTACGGATATAGTATCTGCCGTGTAAATTTAGCATAGGTTGAACGTCATGGACGCATGACTTTTTTCAACCTCATCTACTATGTAACTATATGTAAGTATGTAACTGTGTAACTATGTAACTATATGTAGCTATGTATGGTAGAGCTGCATAACTTCCTCCCATTATATTTCATTATAGAGATTTCATTTGACCGGTTTAAGGAGAGTTCGAAGGTGCTGTCACTGCAAATCTAACCCCCAGTAGCTAACCTTTGATTTACTGTAGCGATTGTCGACACTGCACAACCCTGATAAACTTTAGCGCTGTTTTTTTCTCTGCATTTCTGCCTTCCTGCTGAGCTTGGACTGCTAGCATATGAGTAAGAGGTGTGTGCTGTCAGTTGTGGGGGAAGTTATTAGTGGTTAGAGACCACAAAATAAACTCTGGTCATAACAGACCATTTTGCAGAAAGTAGAGCATGTGCTGAAACTAAAGTCTAATTCCTTGACCTGATGATTTGGTGCAAACATGTGTTATTAAGAATTTGAATGGAAGAGCCAAGAAGCAAAAAGGAAAGCTCTTAAGACAATTTTTTTAAAAGCTGTTAATTTGTGTATATGATCATGTGAATCTCTTTAGTGGTATTCTGTGTGGAACTGTGCGTTCCCGGGAATGCTTTAAGTACTGCACGTACTCAGTGGTGGATTTACCTTTTTTCCGCCTGTATGCTCGGGGGCGGCCCTCCTCTGCAGCGTACCGTCACGTGACGTAGCGTCATTTGACATTGCGTTGTCATGGCAATTCATCGTCATGTGATGAGACGACATCATTTGACATCACGTCACCATGACACTGGGTTTGAAAAGCAGTGAGACACCCATAGTAAATACAGATAATACTAGAAAACTACTAAAGACTAAACCAAGTGGGCGCAGAAAGTAAGGAGCAGATAAGATAATAGTACAGGCATACCCCGGTTTAAGGACACTCACTTTAAGTACACTCGCGAGTAAGGACATATCGCCCAATAGGCAAATGGCAGCTCATGCATGCGCCTGTCAGTACGTTCCGAACAGCAATACCGTCTCCCTACCTGTACCAAAGATGTGCGCATGCGGGGAGACTATAGAGCCTGTTACAAATGCGTTATTTACATCAGTTATGCACGTATATGACGATTGCAGAACAGTACATGCATCGATAAGTGGGGAAAAGGTAGTGCTTCACTTTAAGTACATTTTCGCTTTACATACATGCTCCGATCCCGTTGCGTATGTTAATGCGCGGTATGCATGTACAGTGAAACAAGAACACAGCGCACAACGCAAAATAGTGAACTATGAACAAATTAAATTTATAATAAAACATTTAAGGTTCTGCGTACATCAATATGAAAAAAACAGGCAACCAGTAAAGTATTATGGAATTACCGCACGCCGGAACTGGAAACCGCAGATAGCAGAAACACCAGTGGTACATCAGCAGCAGAAAACTTCCTCCAAAGCACCATTCATATGGCCCCTCTGTGATCCAACAACAATTAAGTCAATGGTGTCGGTAAGAACCGATGGCAGGCTCCCACAGTAATGTCCTGAGCACTCGTGTTTCCAGCTTCGCGCCCCGCTACACTTACTTCCGGTCGCGTGACTCAGGTGCACCGGTCGCAAGCTGATGACGTGTCACACACAGTACACCTCTCTCAAGGGTTGGATGATAGTCCAATCGTGTGCAACATAACAGGAGCGCAACAAAGCAGCATGGGTATAAGGGACAAGCACAAATGGGCCAAATGATGCAGATAGGGCAGATAATGCAGAAATAACTGTTAGCAGTTGTTTGGCATATATCCAACGCATTTCATACCGCGAAAGCTACTTCTTCAGGGAATGTGAAGCACTGGGCAAACACTGATATTATATACCCATCATTCCACTTTGATTGCTCAGGTTCTCAAATTACCTGGCGAATCACAACACATTGCAGAGACATGTCAGACATCTGTAAGCACAATACATAATTAAACATTGATAAACAACATAAAAAGGTATATAAAAATATATAAAATTATGCATAAACAATACATAAAATATATAAAACCAAACGAATGCTGAAAGAAAAGAACACCGAATTAGAAATACAGGTAGGGCATAAATAAATAAAAAATATTCAGTTAATGGACTAGAAGGAGAAATAAGAAGGAAACAGTAGTACTAGCATTAATAAAGGGACCAGATATCTATATCCTCATTTAACCCTTTCGGGGAGAGAGAGTCGAGCTTATATATCCAGAATGTCTCCTGATAGGAGAGACTCTTGATCCTATCACCCCCTCATCTCTCCCTAGGAACAATCTTTATTCCCTTAAACCTCAATGTGGAGGGGTTCTTGTCATGATGTGACGCAAAATGGCGAGATAAACTATGTTTATCATACCCATTCTTAATGTTCCTGATGTGCTCCTGGATACGCACCTTCAAATATCTTTTTGTGTGGCCTATATATTGAAAACCACAAGCACAATTTATCAGATACACCAAGTGGGTTGAATTACAATTAATGAAATTATCCACAGTGAAGCTCCCACCAGTAGCAAAATACGCAAATGTTTTTTCTATCAGTGTGCATAAATTTACACACAGCACATTTCCCACAAATGAAATTACCAAGGGGTTTTTTGTTGAGCCACAATTTAGCATCAAACTGACCCAGCTTGACCCCACCATCACTGGGGGCAAGACAGTTTTCAAATTTCTTGCTCTCCTGTATATGAATTTAGGGGAATCAGTGATGCGGTCACCCAAAACAGAATCATTACATAAAATCCCCCAATGTTTTTTTAACAATTTTCTCTATTTTCTGTTCACAGAGTTAAAGGTAGTAATAAAGGGTATCTCCAACCGACTGCCGAGATCCCGCATATTATCTCTAACTCTGGGAACAAGCATGGGAACAAGCATGGATTGCCTATCCATAATTCTGACTCGATCCAAATCTCTAAGTAGACTGTTTTTAGAATAACCTCTCCCCTTAGGAATTTGTATAACAGTTGTTGTGCCAATACCTCGAAATCCTCCTCACCACTGCAGTTTCTTTTAATCCTTATGAATTGGCCTCTAGGTATGTTGGTAATCCACGATCTTGTACTGTATGTTTGCTAGAGGCCATCTTCCTTGAAAAAAAACTTTAGTGGAAATATTTCCATTCTCCAACGTAGTCAACCTCAGATCCAAAAAGTCAACTGTTTTAGAATCTGAAATATGTGTGAAGACAACATTTTTGTCATTGTCATTCAAATAAACAAGGAATGAATTAATAGAGGAATCATCCCCCTCCCTGAATCAGAGAATGTCGTCTATAAAGTGATGCCAGACAATATGTTTTGTCTGAATGGATTATTAGTCCAAATTCTCTGCGTTTCCCATTCTCCCATGTGCAGGTTTGCGAAACTGGGCGCAAAGCACGTCCCCATTGCAGTTCCGCAAACCTGTAGGGAAAAAGGGGGGAAAGTTTGCGCCAAAAAAGAAAGGATTAGCCTACTGTTCAATTTGTGGTTCCAGTCCTTTCCACAGAGTGATTTCGCTGCCTGAGTCTTTCAGAGGTTATTCACATTCATTAAAGAATGGAACAGAATCCTAGACAACTGTTCTTTTGAACTAATGCGATTTATAACAATTACAAGGGGGGAGACTCTAAAAAGGATTGATAAAGAAATTATTGAAACACAACGAAATTTAGAAGCATATGAAGAACATGAGGAGTTTAACCACTGTGAAATAGAAATTAAAGATAGACTAGATAAACTAGAAGAAACAACAAAAGACAATAAGAGGACTAAATTTAAAAGGGACAGAATAGATTATGAAGAAAATAAATATCGAGATTACAAAACCACCGATAAGAGCATGGGTATTCAGTACACAAAGGAAAAATAGCTCAAGGACAATTGATAAAAGAGAAAAAAAGAGAAAGAAGTAAGTCAGCAGAAAACAAAAACCAGAGCAAAGAGAAAAGGAAAAGAGAAAGGGAGATCGTCATAGATACAACACGCCATAATCGCAGGAGAATAGAGATTATTTGTGATACTCCAAACAAGTAAATATCAAATTGGAAAGCCACTAATAATAATAAGAAAGATGACGAAATTCCAGAGCATACAAAAAGCAAGAATATCAGGTAGAGAAAATACGATACAACCTCTAGAGAGTATCAATATAGAAGGGATAAGGGCTATGAAGAAGGCAATCAAAAGAGAAAGAAAGAGGGTGAACAGGATAGATCACCATGGAGGAGTGATAATCAATATCAGATGAGACCATCCCTTTCTCTAGATCAAGGAAGGGTGGGAACGAGACATAGAACCAGAGGATACTACCCACGGATGTGAGAGCACCCTCGGACATAACGTCCAGGGAAAGAAGATGGGGAAGAAAGAGGCTGTAGAGGGGGTAAGAAGAGAGCACCGAAGATAAGAAGCTAACAACCATTCAGGAATATTCAATCTTAGTAACACATTTTGAATAAAAAGAAGAGGGTATTCTAATTAGAGGGCTCATTTCGCCCCATCTAATAGAGCGTCAGTATTTCAAACATTCATGGATGCTCTCAAAATATTAAGAAGACTGACCCTTAAAGTGTACTTTGAAAAATCCAAAACTGATCAGGGAGATACAGGCCTGCCAATAGAGGAGATACAAATAATCTCTTACTCATACGGCTTTAAAAAAAACCCTCTACATTCTACCTACCCAAGTCTTTTGTAGGGGCCCATATTTGGAAACCTTTCAAAAGCTGGTGGAAGAAGATTAAGAAAAATAGGAACTAAAGGTAAACAAGACCAAACCTTACTAAGAAGGACGAGAAGTCTTGGATAATTTAGCCGATATAAAGACCTTTAATCAAACCAGCCGATAAAGGAGGTGGGTGGTGATTCTAGACACTCCAGATTACATAAAGGAGGCAGAAAGACTTCTGGGGGATACTAATACATATATAAATTAAGATCAAATCCAATATATCTTATACAAAGAAACTCTCAAACTCCTAAACGATGCCTCCCACGAAAGGGTTCTTTTAAAAAAGAATATGATTTTATACAACCAGAATCCGAGAACCACGGTCTTTTATTACCTGCCAAAATGCACAATCCTTAACAAACCCCCCAGGAAGACCCATAATATCGGGGACGGCTTCCTTAACCCGAACTTCTCTGCCTATATAGATACCATCTCAACCTGCAGTTAAAAAGCTGCCTTCACACATTAAGATACAACACAGGTAGATACAATCACTAGAGAAGATTCAAGGCAGTCTGATTATACTTATCTTGCTACACTGTGAGTCTACATCCTCTACCTGCATAGATCATGTGCAGGGGTGTGATGCCACAAGGTATTGTCTAGATAAGTATTTAGAACTGGAAGATAACACAAAAAGTTTTCTAACAGAGGGGATCAGTTTTATTCTACATCACATGTTTTTTTGGTTTGAGGGGGAATACTTCTTGCAGAAACGAGGGACCGCAATGGGCACCAGGTTTTGCCCCCAGCTATCGAATCTGTTTCTTGGTTGGTGGAAGATCAAATAATTTGGCCCAACAAGACATGGGAGGCAAACCTGTGTGCTCTACAAACGCTACATAGATGATATTATCATCATATGGAAAGGTGACCTTGAATCATACACAACCTGTTTCAACCACTATAATATCAACAATCTGAATCTGATTTTTACTTATGATTCCAGCATATCCAAAGTGATATTTTAGACTTAGAAATTTTTATTGGAAGACGGAGCAATTAATACCAAAACACATTTTAAAACAGTCAACTGTAATACTTTTATCAAAGCCAATAGCTGCCATAAGCAAAATTGGCTGGAGAATGTCCCATACGGGGAATTTCGACGCTTAAAACGTAACTGTACAAAAATAAGAGATTTTGAGGAACAATAATCCCTAGAAAATAAGTTCTTAGAGAGGATTCCACATAAAGAACACTATTGACAAGCAATTCAAAAATAGGGATTTTGATAGGAAAGATATCTAGTTTACAACAAAAAGATAAAACAAATCAATGTGTTTTTATTCCTTTTAACCAACAACTACAGCACAAACTCAAAGAAATTGAATTGATTTTAAAGAACCTGGCCTATTTTAAACAACAATGACCTTTGAAAGAAATTATTCGGAGATAAGCTCTACTGTAAGTTATTTCAAGAGCACCAAATATCAAGCAGAAATTGGTGCCCCAGCTTTCTAGCCTCCAAACCCAAAGCTGGTTGGTTAGATCAACTACACAAAGGCTTCAAGAAATGTTTAACTGCAAGGCCTGTCGGAATAATACATTAACTAACATAGGTAAACTTCTTTAATAGTATCGTGTCCAAACTCTAAATTATATATTAAATCCACATCACATGCGACAGTAAGGGGTGATCTATGTGCTACAATTGGTTGCAACCTACAGTATGTGGGCAGAACAATAAGGAAATTGAAAACAGATTGGAGAACATATCAGAAACAATGCAATTGGTTTAGAGACGCATATGTCTCAAACCATTACAAAATCAAACACAACAAAACCCATCTTGTCTAAAATTCTTTGGGATTGAAATTGTTAAAAACCTGCCTGGAAGGAGAGATTACATTAGGAAAATTAATAGAAGAGAATCCTTCTGGATCTTCACACTACAATCCCCTGCACCTAAGGGGTTAAATCTAGACAGGAAACCCGCATTCTCCTTAATGTCAAATATCCTTCCAAACAAATAAAGACTCTGACTCAATACATATGTTTTATTAGTCATCTAGCATGTCAAATAATAGTAGTTATTACAAAGTATTTATTGCAAACGCGGGTTACAAATTGGGTGTGAAGCAGATGGCATCTTCAAAAAAAACCATGGTTTTCAAATTATTAATTAGTTTTCCACTCACATTCTTAAATAAATTATTTCTTAATTTTCCCTCATCGAAGACTTTCATTTTAAATCCAGGAATACAAACAAATCCTTTAACAGATTTTAATTATCTTCTATCTCAAATAACCAATGGATCTCACTCTTAAACTTCCTTTAAACTTACAGGAGACATATGACTATAAAGTTTTCTAAATATGCCACCTGTTTTTAAATAATGTGTAACACTTTAATTTATTGTTATATTGATGTAATAGTGTACTTTTGGCTGAAAAAGGAATGATAATCATTCGAGCAATACCAGCAATGCAAAGGTTAAGATCAGAGACTCCACAAGGTATAAAAGGTTACTGCTTCCCCCAGCTGCTGACGTCACACTGAGGAGCATTGGCGAAACGCGTCTGACGTTTTTGGTCTCTACAAGCCACCATAGTGAGGAGGTCTGATTTCCTGGCCCAGCGTCTCGCCGTCTGCGCATGCGCATGCACAGCGGAGCAGAGAATGCCTTGAATTGTCGCTGCAGGGGAAGATAGGCAGCCGGAGGGAGGACATAGCCGTGCACGGCTCTGGACATCCGCACTCGGCTACCTGCAACCCAGCCACAGACGCATACATCTGCCAAGTGGAACCAGCCGATACAGGACATCATGCACTGCCAGAAAGGGATTATTTGGTGGAACCTGGCGGCATCTCCTTCCTAGCTCGAATTGATCGGGTCGCTTGTAAGTTTAAATCTCAAGTTTTTATTTCGTTAATAAATTGTATTGCACTATTTTTTCCCTTTATTTTTTACTAAGGAAGATTTTATAAGGCATCTCTCGGCTCAGCACCCATTACCTGGCATATTAGAAGAGAAGACATCTGTTGAAGACACCTACTACAAAAAGAGAAAGAAATACCAATTCAAGTTTTGAGAGTTTTAATGTGAGTGTGTCCCCAGTCAACAAATTTGAATTAACAATAGCCATCCCTTGTCTTTATTTCTCACCCCTCGCAACCACCCCCCCCTTCCCTCCACCCTGATGAAAAAGTGTGCAAAACTTTGAGCTGTCTTTTTTCACTGTGGCCCTTCTCTCTCTCTTTTGCCTTGCATATAATACACGCTGTGGAGCCGCAAGCAGAGTGACGCGCCCGAGGACATTCAACCCCTTTTTTCCCCGCAAACCTGTAGGAAGAATTCTGAGAGGAACATGAAATAGTTATGAGTTAATATGAACTCAATGGATTTCAAAATGAATTCAATATTCAAATGGTGCAGTGAAGTATCCGCCTCTAGGAAGGATTTCACTGCCTGCAGTCCCTTATCATGTGGAATATTGGTATAAAGAGCCTGTACGTCACAGGTTAACCACCTGTACGTGCTCTTCCACTCAAACTCCTGAAAGGTCTGCAGGACAGAGGAGGTATCCTTCAAGTGAGATGGCAAATCACTCACGTACATCTGAAGAAAAAAGTCTACATATTGCGAGAGTTTCGCAGTCAATGATTGTATTAACGAAATTATCGGGCGTTCGGGGGGATTCATAATCGACGTATGTATTTTAGGTAAATGATACAAAATCGGTACTTTTGGGAACTCAGAATACAAAAAATCAAATTCTACCTTGGTGATCACAGATTTAACTAGAGCATCATCCAATAAATCCTTCAAAAGAATGACATACTCACTTGTGGGGTCTTTTTGCATTAAAGGAATGGAAGCAGGCACACGGTCTTACTAAGGTGCAGTTTATTGTGCCACCAAAGGTCCAACGTTTCGGCAAATAGATTGCCTTTATCAAGGAGAGGGCTACAGAACATGTTAAACATACCACAATATATACACAAATGGGTACTCACCCCCCCACGATCACTGCTGCCTTGCTCCTGGATGTCAACGCCCCCATCGTGACGTCAGGGCGCCAGCGCGACGCAGCGTGATGACGTCATGCACCACCAGGGGAGGAGGAGACAGCCTCCCCAATGCCTGTAACAGGCTAAGATGGCTGTCCAGCAGGAAGCTGGAAACTCAGGGAGCCGCCCCCTCACTGGCAGCAGAGGCTCCCCTGGTGACGTCATCACGCCCTCACGGGGGAGGAGGGGGGGCGGGCCTCAGGCATCAGACCTGCCCTGGAGTGGAAAAAAGACAGCCTGATGCCCAAGGAGGACTGAATGATCGTGCTGGGGTGAGAGCCCTTACATAAACAATCAAGTGTAATGTGACTACAGTTTTATTAAATAAAATAATCAAATAAAGTGTACAAACTAATAGTATAACCACAGTGTCATCTAATGCAGTGTATAAAAAATGGTGGAGGCTGTATTTATGCTAGCAGCATTACATATAGAATTAGAACCTGAAAGGATACATGATACATATAGATAAATGCATATACAGCAATCCTTAGAGGAGCATAATGTACATAATGGGTCGCAGGGGTCCACGGCGAGACGCACAGAGCCTTACAGAGTCCTTCTGCTACCTCCTGTTGAGAAAGCATTTGAAATTTTGTTGTTCATTAAGACCCCTGCCATTACTTGTCTGCAGTGTGTGGATCCAATAAGCCTCACGCCTCAGTAAGAAGGTTTCTCTATCAGGGTATCCTTGTCTTGGTGCTATGTGTTCAATCCCCATCACTCTGAGGGATGACACATTGTGTCTGTGTTCAACACAGTGCTGTACCAGTACAGTAGGGTCCGTACCCTTACGTATCACACTTTTGTGTTCAATGTATCTCACTTTAAGCATGCGTGTAGTCTTGCCTACATAGACAAGACCACACGGGCACCTGATAATATACACCACAAATGTAGATCTACATGTAATACGATTATGAATAGTGATTTTTTTACCACTATGTGGATGACAAAATACGTCCCCGGTAGTAAGACTGTTACACACTGAACAATTCATACACCGGAAGTTTACCGCCTTCTAGGAAGTGGGGCGTATGGTAGTGGTCCTTGTTGTCAGCATGTATCAAGTTGTCTGACAAGTTTCTCCCTCTCCTATAAGCGATCAAGGGGGGTGTCTGACAACTAGCTGCTAACACCTCATCATTCTGCAGCAGGTGCCAATGTTTCCGGATAGTAAATCTGACTAAATTACTGGCCCTATTGTATGTGGTGGAAAATACAATGCGTTTCTCATCCTTAGTCGCCCTATTAGGAATCACCTCTCTGTTAAGGGCTGCATCAAGCACTGCCGGGGTATATCCCCTTTTAGTGAACCTTTCACGAAGGTCATCCATGGCCGGTGCTAGTTTGTCCTGTCGACTAGTGATCCTAGAAACCCTCACTTTTTGTGAGAAAGGTAGGGCATTGATGAGGGATGGGGGATGGTGACTGTCAGCACGTAACAGGGCATTTCTGTCAGTATCTTTCCTGTAATGGTCTGTGTGGAACTCACCATTTTCTTGGGAAATCAGGACGTCTAGAAAGGATAATTGCTTAGAGCTCCAGACATTAGTAAGCTGTACAGGAGAAGGGAGATTGTGTAAATAATCAAAAAATGACAATAACTGGTCCTCAGTACCTGTCCACACAAAGAACAGATCGTCAATATATCTATAATACCCAATTATGTATTTATAGTATATTGATGCATATATGTACTTCTCCTCAAAATCTACCATAAATAGGTTGGCATATGCGGGCGCCATGTTGCTGCCCATCGCAGTTCCCTTAATTTGCAAAAAATGCTCCTTTTCAAATTTAAAATAGTTTTTATGAAGAATGAAGTGTAATAGGAGCAAAATATATTCAGTGGGGACTGTCGCCTGGTAATGGGCAGATAAAGCAGTTTTTACTATATTTAAGCCATCCTCATGAGGTATAATAGTATACAAGCTGGAAACATCCATACTGACCATTATATGGTCAGTACCATTGCGTGGAATATCTTTGAGTTTGGTTAAAAAGTCAAAGGTATCCTTTACGTATGACCGTGCTTTTTGTGCTATGGGGTTGAGGAATGTGTCAACATATATGGCTAATGGCTGATTAAGTGAATGTATAGCTGCTATTATTGGTCGCCCTGGAGGTAATTGGAGATTTTTATGTATTTTCGGGAGGGTGTAAAACAGTGGGCATTTGGGATGTTCTATTGTAAGAAATTCTGCTTCAGTCTCAGATATCCAGCGGTTATTAAGGTCAAGCTGGATAATCTCCTTTATCTCCCTCGCATACGCCGGAGTGGGATCTCTATCCAATTTGATGTAACAATCAATTGAGCTCAGTTGTCTTTTAATTTCTGTTTTATATGCTATGTAGTCTTGTATGACAAGGGCGCCACCTTTATCTGCCCTTTTAATGATAATATCACTATTACTGGACAGTTTTTTAAGGGCGTTCTTTTCCCTAAGTGTCATATTGTGCGTGATTTTATGCCTATTGGTAGCATATTTAGCAATGTCTGCCTTAACTAATCGCATATAGGTGCTCACTGATTGGTTTTTGAAAGGAGGTATGAATGTGGATTTTAATTTACATACTTTGGTACCTTTCTGATCGGCTGAATTAACTGTCCCTGACGGTTCGATAGGCAGTGCCAAATTATCTGTCCCTGGTGGCTCTGTAGGCGGCATCGTTTCTGTTGTCCTGTGGGAAAAAAAGGATTTCAGGTTAAGTAAACGTTCAAACTTAAATAAGTCAACTTCTAGCCCAAAATCATCAAAGTTCAAGGTGGGTACATAGGAGGGGCCACGTGCCAGTACAGACATTTCATCTGCACTTAGTATATGCTGTGAAAGATTAATGACCAGGGTATCCATACTCATTGGCGCGTTTGTGATCGGAGGTAAGGAGATTTTCCTTTTCTTCCCCCGTCTGGTTTTCTTGCCCCCTTTTCCGCAGTCTGTCCTAAAAAAGGAGTCCGCGGTGCTTCCCTCTGTCGTTCAGTGGAGGAGTGGGCTTCGGAATCACTGGTGTTGGCGTCTGTGTTTGTCGGGGGGGT